>PNEQ01129861.1:0-11585 GCA_003012365.1 Medauroidea extradentata | reverse complement strand
GGTATGGAGCCAGGAGGCTCATTAACCGTTTATAATTGTGTGCTGGACTTGTACGAGTGTCAAGAAAAGTTTGTCAAGCTATTCATTAAAGAAGGGAGATGTTGTGGGCTTGACTCGGGTGGTGGACGGCAGTTGGAAGATGGCGGCCGGGACAGGAGGCGTGTGATAACAAGTGTGAGAGCCAATTGAACTTACAACAAGATGTTCACACATTGTGTCAAAAAATAATTAAGAAAGACAATTTTTAATTTAAAACACAGTCACAAATTGTTCCTACACACTAACTTTTGTGTTGCTTTACTAAACTTTTCATGGTAGAGAGCGTCGGTTGAAAATTCAATACCAGCACTAAAAATTGTTTCTCAATTTCTTTTTATTTCCTGTCAAAGCAAATTTCAACATGTATCTTAAATAAGCATGTATAATTTTCTACTCACTTTAAATTTAATTGTAAGGTTATAATTTTCAGCAATTAAATTATCATTAATATGGTCTTTATTCATAACATATGACGTGAAAATATTATTTGCTAGTATGTTGATCCAGTAATATTTTCATCTAGGGCTGCAGTATGTAAAATAAATGTTTGTGCAAATATACATTAATTACCTGCATTCTGTATTACTGACATTTGTTTTACATTTTAAAACACTGAACATCTTCTCTCGCTAGTTTTGATCAAAGCTCGCGTCACATTTTTGTTCAGAATATTTTTACAACAGGGTGATTTGTTGGCACGTAAGATTATGAAGCTAAAGCTTTTATTTGTGAAACAGCATTTACTTATGCACAAGTATTTATCCAATGTTTATTTTTCCTGTAAAACTGCCTTTGCAACATATGTTAACCTTTAAGCAGTGTTTACTTACAAATACAGCTGAGTGCCTGACCAGTAATACCAACCTTGTGCATGGAAACTGCCAAGTGCACTAAACAGCGATCATGGGAAATACGCACATTAATATACATTGTACTTAATGATGTTACTTAAAAATTTATTTGATGATAACAGAAATGTTCTTGTGCATTAATTATAATGTTAAAATGGCAACATGAGTGTTATTACATAAGTTGGGAAATATATTTGTGCAACAGAGTAACTTTGTGCAACGAAAGAGTATTTCCTTTGCATCGGTTGGCACACCTGTAGATGCAGACAGCCTAGAGCGGCTTGGCAGCCATCTTGATAACAATACTTTTCAGCCCCCTCAGGGGAATATAAGACAGAGCTGCGCCCAGCTAGTCAGTCATCAGTGACTCTGCCTTCTGGCCGTGCCAGTCTGGCACTCCCTTCCCTATCCTCAAAAGGGCTATTACCTGAAACTGGAACCTAAGCCCACCCTACTATTCTACCGTGTGTTTTTTCCTGAAAAGGGAAACTAAATCCGCACTCCTACTGTACTGCGACAACACTTATTACTCCGCCTCACGAGATTGTGTGCGATAGAGCAAAAACACTATTCTCAGGGTTCATAATTGGCATTTTGACAAAGTGGGGTCCGAAAGCCTACAAACTAATATAATGAAGTCCAATGTTCCGTTATACACAAGCAGGGCTTTACTCGACATTCAAATATAATAGCAAATGTCACCAATTAAGCTGATGGGCCACCGACAAAATAGTGAATTGAAACATGTTCATCAAGAAGGAAAGAGGAGAAAGTAAAAAGCTCCTCGTGGCCATCCATGCTACACTGATCACCCATTCATCCAACGGACAAGCAATCCACTCATCTTGTCTAGCTTAGACACACACTAGTCTTAAATTTCTAAGACAAAATTGACTAATTAAATATCACAATAAAATACTGTACTCATAAAACTGCAGCAAAATAAAGCATACATGAACCCAATGTAGCCCACCGTGGAAATGATTGCTGTGTCAAAATACAAAATGAATTGTACAAGCTGACATAATTTAAGGAACTTGACCTGAATAATTATTGAAATACTGGTACTAAACTAATATCTTCTGGGCAGCATTTAACAGTCACGCAGGATTAAAGTTCATTCCTTGGCCTTGCTTTATTTAATGTAGTTTTTTGCATAAATTAGAAAGATTGATTATGTACACAAATTCCAAATAAATTATAGAATGACGCACTTCACTAAAACACTGTGGCACTTGTAGATTTAGATCGGCAAGGCCTCAGTGGCTCAGTCAGGCTACCATAAAGTTGAGGCCCAATTTCACAGCATAAATTTTAAAACCAATTTTACAAAAATGCCTTCACGGGTTGAAGGCTTTGTGTGTAGACAGTTATTAGCTGGGTGAAAGATTATCATTTAATTTTAAAAAAATAGACTAAAATGACAGACTAGTAGGATCAGTTTCTCTACACTACCTACCTTGGAAAGGGAACCAAAGCTCGAACCTGCCCATCCTCAACGCACCACTCTAGCAAGGACGACTCTGTGAGAAAGCCTAGCCTGCGCGTCTGCATTACGGCTTAACCTTACTTAGCGTGGGGACCTAACTTATGTGCTGTTCAAGCCACCATACATAATACGTCTTGTCTCCATGCACGTGCTAGTTCTGAAGTATTGAGCATGCTTCTAAGTCCTTATATAGACACTATTGAAAGCTGCAAATAATAGCATAGTCAAATGTTTGTACTGGCCCACAACACCACAGTAATAACCTTGTTATTGACCAGAAAATCATGTCGCTCAAAGAGGCTTCGGAAGATTGTACAACTCTCTGGACCAAAGAGATGATCGCCACACAGTCATGGCTATGAGCAAGACCTCTATTCTTGTCTAGTATCTGAACGGTACAAAGTGCCTTGTTAAGTTGTATTCGTCAGAGTATGCCCTGTGATAATTTATACTGCTATTGTTGTATAATTACTGTATTATCTCATGTAGGGACTCCAATGTAATGTAAGTCATCAGATTGTGACTGACTCAAGCCCTGATTGTAAACCATACACAAAGGAAGAGTTAAAAGTATTATATTCATCATGCTGTGACAAGTACTGTAACTTGTGTTCTTGAATATAAACATCCCATGAAAATGAACTACTTCGCAATTCTCCTTTCATGAGATCACCTTGTGTACCAACCCTCTGATATCCAATACATATATAATTGTTACATTTTGGGAAAAAAAAATATTTTGGTTAAAACTGCATTCAAACTTATTCCCCCCTTGTTTTTTGTTACTTACTTACTTTCTTTAGTAATCAAGAACACAGACCTCTAAATCTCGGTAACTATCAGTAACTTACCTGACACAACAAATGCAAGGTAGAACATTGAGAAAGTTATGAATCTACTCAAACTAAAATTGATTTCACAGTTACCTACAGTGCAGCCAAGACATCTGAAACTTCCGGACTGAGGAAGGACATCAGCCATCCCTCCAGTTTAACAAGCAGGTCTGACCAAAACTCATCAAATATTAATACAAAACAGCTGCAAAAAAGGTATGTGAAATAGTTTTCTCCACAACTAAAAAAAACTACTTTAACGACAATTAAAAAGTGATATTATGAATCAAAATCAATGTTAACTAAACACAGGTTGGTTCAATGTTTGTCTTGCACATTAAATTGAAACTCACTCTTTTTAACACATCAGTAACAACAGCATAAAGACTACTTCCATCCAAATTGAAATTACTATATTAACTTTACTTTCATTAGTAGGTCTCTATCTTGTAAGTTAGGCAAAACATGAAATCGTAAATAACGCAGCTGCACATGAAAGGCCAACTCCGCAGTTTGATTTCTCTTTTTAAAAACAAAACATGATCAAAAACATGGTTTTAAACTTTTCTAAAACTTAATTGTCAACAGGTGGTCTTTAAACCAAAGCTTCTGTGAAAAATAAAATGCATACTACCATTATGTATCATTCAATCTAACTAACAAAAAGTATGATTTTCTGTTATTTGAAGAAAACCTCTGAAATTCTTCCTGATATTACAAACCAGTTGCACTTTCATACCAGGCCGAAAAATTGTAGCTATATTTATATTATGCAGGGGTAATTTGGTGTGATGTGAAGTATTAATAGTAAAATCCATGCAAAAACATAAGTTCACTTTAGAACTACTGTACTGTTGATATTTAAAAGATAAAGAGATTTTAAGAAGTCTGCATTTGGAGAAAAAACAATTTTCTATTAGTTGTAGGCAATGGTGTTCTAATAAAATATCAGAACATGTACAGTTCTGTAACTACAGAATCTATAGAATGCAGCATTATGAAACAATGTACCGTGTGTGAAAATTGGGAATGAAGTACGAAGCAGCAATGGTTAAAAATATTAGTGGGGGAAAAAGCACAGCAAATTAAATAGCCAGAAAAAAGGCTGTACCAGGTGGTAACGTCGGACAATTCAGTTCATCTGTTCCGCCTGGACAATCTGGCTGGCCGTCGCACTCCTGAATTGTGCAGATGGACACTGTGCCATCAGCACAACGAACCTGGTCGTCAGCACGGCAACGAGATATCACTGGCTGGAAGGTGACCGGCACGATGATGGATGGGAGAGTACCGAAAGGAATTCTTTCAGTGCCTGCTGACGTGGAAGGCGTTGATTGGGTGGTTGAGGGTGCTAAATGGAGATGCAACCAAAGGACATAATGTAAAAGGATGCATACATGCAAAACATACCCAAATGTAACATACGAAGGCCACAACACAAAAACAGAGAAGCAGTTGTGCATTACAAGCAAAACACCAGGTGAATGTTGACGCTTTGATGTACACAAACACAAAACACAAATGGAAACAAAATACTATATATATCTCTCTACGCAAATTATCAAATAAGTTTTATATTTAAATGTTTATGATGAATCTTCCTCCCTATATTACTTGTTACAAAACTAAGGATTTTTTTCCCCCACAAGTCTATACTTCTTTTTTTTTTTTCAACAATAATTTAAACTACAGCAAAAATTTTTATACTATAAACAAAATTATCCTTATGAAAACAATAAAAAGAAATTAAAACTCACGTGCAAATTAAATTAAATTATAAATTTTCACAATCATGGTAGGTCAGCACTTATTGCCTCTATATTTACATTCACCTGGTTTTTTGATAGAAAACATTACAAATTCTGTAGATAGCAAGCATAAAATGGATATGCACACTCAAACAAGCAGGATGCAAGCATCTTGTCACATACATGCATACATCATAACACAAACAAAACAATATGCAAGACATATTACAAAACAAAATTGTTAATAACTACAGTTTCAGGTGACATGAACAATACATACATGCTAAGAACATGACCATGGATGTAAAAATAAATTTTATCATTTCTGTATTCACAAACCTTTAAAAACACTTTGACGTGATACAAACGATGAGTTCTATTCTCAGCACTTATTACGTATTTGTCATACTTCTTAACGGTACTTTTACAAATGGTACAGAAAAATGTTTATTACTATTACACTGACATAATTAAAAACTACTAATTTTACTGTTACTTTCTTGTAAATATTTATGTAAAGAGATTCTGTGTGAAGTTGCAAGGTTCTACCAGCGCTCATAGCCGCCACTGTCTTTTGCTAGAATAACCACGTACTCGTTCCAGTCTACACACTACCACTTTCAGACAGACACATTGAACAGTGGCATGGTAGATTTCAAATCTATTTGCATCTGGTTTCTTATTACTGTTCATCATAATTAATTATCAGGAATCTTCCCGTCCTTTCTCTTCACTGTGTGAATCTAGCAACATAAGTATGTTAAAAAGCACAGTAATTAAATTCAATATTCAGATGCCAGCTCAACATCTCAAGACTTTAAACCATAATTTCCACAGATAAAATTATATGGTCACCGCTTCAAGTCCCATAGATAACTGCACGTAAGATAAGTGACTTGAGCATAGAAGAGATATTACATTACAAATACCAGTCAGCCTTCCTCTTAACACTCCATCAATGTTGTGCCTCACACACACAAACACACTCTATCTAGGGAGTTACCTTATGGTGTCTATCCACAACATCTGCACAATAGTAACCGTGTGGGTATTTAGCAATGTGTCACGCCGAAAGTTACTTGCAAATGACCTCGCCTACAAAAGTGCAAGACAGTGAAATTTAGTGCAAGTTGTATCAACAAGGAGGTTAGAAATTGTCCGCAGCGAACCTGCCAGTAGGTTTAAATGTTTTCAGTCATTCTTGTTTTGTTATCAGACCAACCAATATTTTTAATGTATAATAAAGTGTTACCTTTACGAATTGCCACTTGTATCAAAACATTTAGTGCTTGTGTTACTTTGTTATGTTGTATATAATATATCATGACTTATTGTAACCGTAACTGATACTTGTCAACAGTGGCATATAAAATATTGCAGTGTCAGCATCATCAAAGATCACACCCCGTCATCCTTGGCGTGGAATAAACCTCTATCAGTAAAAGCTATTTTGTTTCAATATATCCTCTTCCCATGCTCCCAAGTCTCTATAGGGTCAAGAGCTCCTTCTGGGCAGCGGCTCAACCTATCACCTCCTCGGATCTTACTCTCTCTAGTGCAGCGGCTCAGTTACCATTTCACTAGGTCTTACTCCCTTCTGGGCAGTGGCCCGTCGCATCCTCTCTGACTGCGTCTTGCTCCCGCCAGGGCAGCGGCTCAAACTCCCTCCCTCTATCCTCCTCTACTCTACAATGGACACGTCAAATGTATGTATTTTGTCATTGCCAAATAAAACCCTGAGCTGAACCAATGACAGCATGTGTTTCACTCCAAGTGTCGAGGCATCCCTCTCTGTTAAAGAAGAGGAAGATTAAGTATTCACAGTCATAAGGTCCTACTACACAGAACACTAAACTCTTTGGGATATCTCGTCCTTCCACCCTCAGCTAAGAATTTGCACCCTTGGAAGACTTCCCATATTACTACAATACCTCTTAAGCTGTTTTATCAATACCCAGAAAACTGTTAGCAACTAAGTTACTGTATTTCATTATCAAAAAAGTCTCTATAACAACAACTTATACATTTTTTTCTACATCTACTCAATGCAGAAAATAGTTTTTGTCTAAACGTCATATCATGAAAGATGACTTGAGCACTACTGAATGGAGGTAATTTAATACGTAAATCCCCATCTTTTCCTCACACTAGAATAAGACAGGAAGTGTTCTTTATGTAGTTTCTGATTGATGGTGACAGGTTTAGTTGGAAAACTTTACTAAATTCTGCAATACTTTCATTCTCAAAGTCACGCTAAGATTATTTTGTAAATGTAACTAATATCCTTCGTTAAATGTTTTACAAATAAATGTAGTATACTATTTGATTTCCGATCATTCGTCAGTATATTTAATTTATTTACAATACTTCTGTACTTTTCTTTCCTTGGGGAAAGTAAACATCTTATTTATGCTAATCAGAATAATACTTTACATAACCAAATTATCAACAGAATATTGTGATCACTTTGACAAGTGTTTAGAGCAATCGTTTTGATATTGATTCTACACTTTAGGCTAATGTGACTGTATTATATCAGCTTGCTCCACACGTACTTACGTATGTTTCACGTATGTTCACTGAAGAATTTAATTTAGATTTTCCAGTACACTTTAGATTGAATCTGGAATGAAATTTTGCTCTAAATGCACAACTTGGCAGTATGGGTTGGATGGCCAGTGGTATATTGTAGTAGCACTCGATTTTAAATATCAAATCTCTCAAAGTTAAAAAAAATTTAAATTAAATATGGCTCTGTACACAGTACTCTGAAAAATTTATAATTCTTACATCCATGGTCATGATTTATTAATACCAACCATATCATTCTCACAAGCAGTGAAGATTTCATGAATAGCTCACCTACTGAAACAAAATATTTATAATGCTAATAAAAGTGGGTTAAAATACTGTGATCATAGGGTTTTTTATACCAAGCTTACAGTCACAAAGTTTAAAGTGAGGAATAATTTTTTAATAATTAATCCTCAATGGGCCAATTTAAAAGATAACCCTCAAACAAAGAATGTTTAATTAAAATCTCTTTAAAAATATTGGAACAGGGCAAATTTGGAGGAAAAAAAAATCTCATACACTGGTTCTGTGATGTATAAATTTTTGTAACTATGTATGTTTTCGATACTAAGTATATAAAAATTAAGTTACTCATGTACTAACAGTGTTCCAGTTTGCACAAATTTCAAATATGATAATTTTTGTATGAATTATTTATTTTTAAAAATAGGGTTGAAAAATACTGTAAATAATTTTAAATTGTTTTCTATTTCCAACTTTGACTGTAAGCTTCGTAAGTGAATCCATAATTTACTAATTCAACTGGACATGGTTAATCACAAGACAGAAAGAACTAACGCAAACAACTGACAACTATTATGTTAATTTTGTTGATAAATTTGAAGATGCTTTCGATAACTCTCACAGCAGCTCAACTTGCAACATGCTTTTAGTTGTTACGTTTCATGTACAACACGGAACTTGCGGAAAAAAACTCAAAAGTCTATGTACATTAACGACAAATCAAACTTTGAAGAGGCGGGGGAGGAGAGAAAACATGATACAGTATGCAGAGATGAAACCAACCTTCACAAATACTTTCCACAAAACAACAAATATCAACACTCAACACTGTTCTCTTGCACTCAAATCACATTAAAAAGGCAAAGAAATTTATTTGGTTACATAAACTGCATATACATAATTTTGAACTAGTTTTACTGGTATTGTATAATATGCAGTTCAAAGATTCTGTAGTGTTTTTAACTATGTAGCATTATGTGCTGCAAACAACATGCAAATGTAACATAGAAGTAGTATCACCCCATCTTGCAAGAGAAAATAAACTCATAAGCTGTATTTTAGAGAGTAAAATGTTCTACCCATCTTGGTTTATAGTGTATACATATTAAAGTTTCTATACAAAGTTAACTTCACTGCACTCTCTATCTTAGACTTAAATTAACTGAACATATGAAATTCAGCGCAAACTGTCGTGAAAGGTATACTCAATTAGTGCTTTTATAGTAAAATTCCGAACTGGATTCAACATGGAGTAAACCTAAAGTGAACACGGACTAAAACGTGTTTATAGAAAATTTTTGATCCAGATTAATATGTAAACATGGACTGAATCAAAGACATCTCTTTGCGAAACGTTGAACTGCAGAACAAATGACTATCGAAAAAGCAAGCTACGGATATTTGTTTCATATTTTGTTTGAACTTATTCATCAGAATATTTATTTTGATTTATATGGCTTTTCCCAGTATTTTTACAACATTAAAAATGTTTACTTAGCTAGCTCAGGATGGTTCTAACCTCTTATATAACCAAATAAACGATTTAATATAGCGAATGCTTCATCTTCCCTCAGTTAAGTTCGGTGGGTGTTAAGTAAAGGTTTCAATTCAGCTTCTACAGTCCAGCCCACCTCGCGATTGGACTGGATTACTCACTCCACTCCTCATCCTGTCCGGTAGGAGCATGTTTAAAGTAAAATTTGAGTCAAGATTCTTCAGGCCACTCCTAGTTCAATTTAAATTGAGCGGACACCCTAAACGTAGTGAATTACCAGATGGCATAAGTCTCTGCATACTGCTCATTGGATAGACTTTATATATTCTCCTCTTTTGAGGAATTCACCCCATATGAAAAAAGTATATCTGGGTCAGATTTGGCTAGATCTGAAACTAGCCAGATCTGGCATCAGGGATAGAGAAATATACACTATTTCATGTCTGGCCCAGATCTGGCCAATTTCAGATATAACTTTTGTCCATCTGGGACAGCATGTACAAGCATAATAATTGCAACAACAAAGTAAAACACGTCAATGACTAATTTCTGTAATTAAATACGTTCATAGGTATACATTAGTAGATATTTGCAAGCAACACTGATTTACTGCTGTTACTGAACGAAACAAATACAGTTCTACTAAAATTGATTAACTGAAATATAATTCTTTCTATAAAAGGTGTAAAGGTAAAAATTACATGCTACTGAATATAACTGGCTAGATAAGAAAAAAATATGAACCTCATAGTAGTATGCTACAGATCTCTTTGGATTATGTTGAACATTTGACTGTGCCTATTTTTATTATAAACACGGCCGCAGAGGAACAGGTCTGGACACTGTGAGTTGAAAATTGACCCTCATATGAGCGACTGGCACCACTGGCAAACTGATATTTTAACATTGCTGAAATGGAACTATGAGTAGCAAATTCGAGTTGCAGCTGGTAGTATGATGCTATATTGCATGTTAAACCACTGTACACTACTAGTGGTGCTTTCAGTCATAAAGGCACAGAATAAGTAAGTAATGACAAAATCGACAAGGAAAGTTTTTTCATTGTTGTTAACGTACCAGCTCTCGGAGCGTACAGGAATATAAACAGTACAACTTGTGGATTACAGACGCTGGTTATGTAACCACTAACCACTAAACATGACGATTCAGGCCTCAACGTCAGATAATAAAACTAACTTTATTAGAAGCGACATAATGGAAGTTTTTAACCATTATTATTGTACCAGCTCTCAGGGCATACAGGAGGGTAAACAAAGCTACCTATAAGGAATTTGAGTCATTGGTTAAAACAACTACGTACATACAAGAAATACTGTAATTTGTTTGTATGTCATTTAGATACTGTATTTATAAATAGTAAATGTGACGTTACTTACATGTCAGTTTCTTCACAGGTAATAAAAAAAAGGTCGTACTAAACTGCAACCTAACCAAACTTCTGCGAACTCCGAAACCATGACAATCCAAACAGAAAACAGTACAATAAAAACCATGTCTTGTTGGTTCTGTTACTACTTATTTATTCTGTGGTACAGGTGTTAAGTGAATAACATTGGTAGATAGGCTAGTGTCCAGACCTGTAATTCGAAGACAGTGATTATAAAGGCCAAAGAGAAAAAAGGCAGTCCTTATCTAACAATTTAAATGGCAAAGTACAAAAATATTTACAGTAAGAAAACTAATACAGTAGCAGAAAAAGAAGGCATTACAGAAACACAATACTCACATGAGCACAAACCAAATAGAATGATTTACTTTAGGTATAGCAAAATGACATAATAAAATAAAGAATTGGTACAGGCATCTATCACACATCTGCTGTACACCAAAAACTGCATTTCAGAATTTACAGTAATTTTAAAATAAAATAGCCAGCGAGAAATATTGAAAATCGATATCTATGTGCTTTTGGAAAAATATACTCTGCCTTTTAAAAACTATGCAATACAGTTTTTCTTCGTTTACAAAAGATTTACAAGAAGAAAGTATAGCACGACATGACATGGCATTACATATGCATAAAATGTGTACCTAATAAGTAAGTTTGTACATGTCCAGAAAAATAATATGTTTAATTTTTTGCTAATTGCAATTACATTTGAGGCGCTCGGGTGTAAAAAATGGTATCTGACATTTGTAAAATTTTAGGGAATCACATGTTCAATGTTTGAAAAAATATACAAACTTGAAACATCATTTTGCTTGTGTTTTTGCTTCATTTACTTTTTAATGAACATATAAACATTACGTTAGCCATTACAAAATACATACAACATTTTTTTTTACATGGTG
>PNEQ01129860.1:0-19076 GCA_003012365.1 Medauroidea extradentata | reverse complement strand
CATGATACGTGCGAAGATTGTGCTGATAACCCGTTCCTTCCTCGAACTGCGAAGTGGAGGCGTAGTGCCGACAGTCTGGGGCCAACAAACGCAGAATTCTAGTATATATGAAGAGTGTGAATGTGCGAGTGAATAAGTTATTTAGTAAACTATATTCAAGGACCTAAGCTAGTGCATCATGCATAACAAGACAACTCGCACAGTTTGAAGCAAATGCTAAACAGCTGTACTTACCTGTAAACAACTCACAGCTTTTCTTACTTTTATTAAAACGTCATCGAAATGATACAACCAACAGATTGTGTAAAACAAAACAAAGAAAAAAATATGTAAAAAATATGTAAAAAGTATTTGATTCACCTTTGCAGTAGTATTGAAAAACGTATCAGCTTTTTTATGGCAAATTATAGCTTGCGAGTAGTAAAACACAAATTTGTATGTGTATCTTGCTTTGTGCCTGCTCAAGACTTGCTTCTCACTTATTTGTTCTGAAAATTTTACAGTCGCAAGACTGGTTTTATGCCGTATTACAAATAATGTGTACTTTCTTTATGTCAGGTGATTAAGTATTTTCATTATAAACTTGTCGCTGAATCGTTTGTTTACACGATTTTAAGGTTAACTGAAGTAAAAGAGAAGTGCCCAATTAGAAATACATTTTAAAGTGTAAAACAGTTAAACAGTGAAGTTCCTTTTAAGGTCATGCTAGGGAGTTTTACAGTGCTAATGAGGCCGTGTTCTGGAAGGTTGGGGTTGTGTCCTAAGTGCTTACCAAAATGAACTCTAGGCTGTTAAGAAAAATTTGACATTTTTAATTGCGAAAGTAACAGTTTCATGCATTTACAAGGACGGCAGTGTATTTTCGGTTTTTATAATTAGGATTTGGATGAGTTAGGGACTCTTATGCTAGCTATTATTCTAATGATTTTCTTCTACTGCCCATACCGTGTAAGAATTCCATTATTTGACAGGTCATAAAAAAGTAGGACAATGTAAACAAAAACATGTATCCTTCCACCACCATGTGCTTTCCAGCTGACAACCGAAACATGTCAACATTTAAGGTATATTATGATTGCAATAACACCCAAAGTGTGTTGTGATTTTCTTTGGATTATTTTTTTGTAGATCTCAGACAAATATTTTATTTTCAATACTATCTTCACATTAATCTTACTAGTGTTAGGTGGGCAATGTTAATGGAATTATTTCATATTATAGCAATGGATAGCCTACAACAGTTATTTAAAATTTAACATTTTTTTTGTATATTTTCCTAGGTATGATGAAAATTTTAACATTTAATGACGTTAACAAAAATAAACAAACATGTATGGGCAACTTATGTTTTCTACTTGACATATAAAAAGATTAAATAATTGTAGCTTATTTGGTTGCAACAAAACTGAAGTTGCAAAAGCTTATGACAGTGCAAGCAAACATATTTAAACTGAAATAATAAATACAATAATTCATGCAAGCATTATTACAATTATTTGTCGTGTTGCCTTGAATTTGGTTCTACACTATCAGATAATAAAGCCGTATAGGCCTAGTTTAAGTTTCCAGTTGTAGATTATTAAACAAACTTACATTTTGTTGTAGGGCCTGCCTTCGACATGTCAGTGTTATTATAGTCATGTGACTATACACTATATAGCCAAAATTTGTGCTCCCATAACCTAAATGGAAATAATATACAAATAAAAAGCGTAAGTATTAAACAAACATGGGTAGGCCTAATTGCCCACATCAGCTTTAAATCATTTTGTTCATTAACACACATCATTAAACAGGTACACTTTAACGACCGGGAAATATACAGGCGTACGTCTTATGGCCGTTTATTTTGGTAATTGTAGGCCTAAATTTTTTGCAGCTGACAGGCACAAAATCTCACGTCACACGTGGACTTTATAGTAACCACTTACTTGATTAAAAAAAACATGGACTTTTTCTTACAAAAAGAATTTATTGAGTCGGCGATTTGAAAAAGCATGTTTACATATAGGACTACAACATGAACCGTAAGTATTCACCAACAAATTTTGTTAAAAATAAAAGTTTGGTATTTTTTTTTATATAGCACTTTTCTCTGGACGGATTACCTACTATTTATTTAGCGAGTGTTTTTGTAGACATGCCAGCTGTAGTTACTGTCTTCCGAATCACGTCTTAATATCCCGTTGTTGTTGGCGATTACACGTCGCGTATTTTTTATCCCTGCATTGCAATATATTACAATTACATACATGCACAAAATATTAAAATAACACCGTACAAGGATCTCAAACGTACCGAACACACGAGAAGCTCAAACACTCGCAACGCAAATGACCGCTCTTTATTTTGGTTGCCGGACGTCATATCTCATTGGCTGGGTTTTATAATCCCTGCATTACAATATATTAAATATATGCACAGACTAATACAGTACCACATTATAAGAATTTCAAGCACACGCGAATGCGGTAAATTCTCACACTCGCAAATGACCGTGCTTTGTTTTGGTTTCAGGTAAACTGATAACGATGCGGTTGTTTGTAAATTAGTTATTAAATTTCGCGATTTGAATAGAATAAAATAGTTAACTGACTAATACTGGATACGAAGCCGTTTTATTATATTACGTTTCCTTCAAAATGTTTACTTATTTTTCATATATAATATACACTACTTTCAACGTCGGCTATGGAAGTTAACCGATTTGTTGATCAGGGCTGCCACTACTGCTTCATCAGGTCATACGGTCACGTCCTGTTGTTTTAAATGGTTGCCACGTGTCTGGCGCGTGTTAAAAATATTTGTAGCATCGGCTGTCAAAATATGAAATTCTAACGTGTAAAGTACTTTCTTACTGGTGTTTTGAAGAATAAATTGATCAACACCGAGCAGTTTAATTATTTGTATTGTATAACTTGTATGCAATTTTCTATATATGTATCCTCAAAACGCAGAACGTTCTAAACGTAAACGTAAGCTTGTAATGAACCAATTGAGACAAGGGAACAGGCTTGTTAGTCTATCAGCTAAGTGACTAAATGGCTTCAATCATGCGGTAAAGACGAGTGAGATATAATTTTATTTAGTATTTTCTGTAGAATACGAATATGCTAACCCAGGAATCGAAATCGCTGGTATTCATATAGTCTTTTAAATAAAAGTAATAACATTGCAATTTCGTTTTATGCGTTATAATATTCGTAACCTACACAAAAACAAAACTGAATAAAATAACTCCTCACTCGTCTTTACCGTAGGACTCATGGCATTTCCGTGAGAATATGGCTCTAGCTGATAGATCGGGCGCTGCAGATAATCCCTGTCAGTTTTGGTAACATGAGTTGCCACTTCTTGTCCTCTCATAACTGCTCCTGCTCTGCGTTCACTCAACGTACTGGGGATAAAAGCAACATATCTCCACAAGCAGTGGTCCTGTTTTCGTCGGGTAAAAAATTGAAATTATTTACTTTTAATTACTGTTTTTACAGGATAATAGTTATTCCAGAAATGTTCAGATTGCAACATGCTATACAGCATGGTAAGGAACAAGTCTAAGACATGGTTTTATGTGTTATTCATGCTGCATTACTCTACTACAATTAACTAAATCATTAAAAAAAAGCTTATTTTCTAGATTTTTTTCTTAACAAAGTTAAAAGATTTTTATATACATCAAATGTCTTAGACAATTATACGACTTTACGACACCTATTTCCGAAAACGGTATACTTTAACTTCATTCGTTCCCTCAATAACGTTAAATAATGGTACACATGTTTCTCGCTGTTAAGTATACCGTACCGAGCACCCTTAAGTCAAATGTGCATCTTCTGGGAACATACAAATAACAAAAACCGACTGACTTACTACTCGACTGGCATAATCAACATTTAATTTAGGTGGTACGGGGAATATGTTAAAGATTTAAGCACACAACGATATTCCTTTGTTTAAACGAATTTGTGAATACAATAGCAATTTTCTTCATATACCACAATTTTTAGTAAATACAAAGTGATTGAATGATGTGTTTTTAAATCCTTCAGTACGTGGCAAATACTATCATGTTTAAATGTTAATTATTTCATTCAGATAGGTAAATCGGCTTTTGTTATTTGTATGTTCTCGTAACCAGCAAATTTGGACTTTTACATGCCGCTATAGGAAGACTGGGAGCTAAAACATGTACACAAAAATAATGTCTACAAAACTAGCAGCTAACACTATACCGTAGACATAATAAATATTTATTTTTGCCACTTGAACGTCCTTACACATCACATCCTCCCCGCATAACCAGACTACTCTCGCCACATAACGCACAACTCATTCTGTCGTGACTGATGCTCACATATAGGCTGTTCAGTGAAAACTGAGCACTGCTTACAATTTAATGTGAGCCATTATGCCTCCATCTTTGCTAGTTTAAATACGAAAACTTCCATGTAGACTAACTTGTGCAACCATTTCACGATTCTCGAAGCTTTACTTTTAGAGCCACAATAAATAAATTTTTTTATTATTATAAGGGTTGGATAGTGCTCACTTTAAAGTGAACTGCCTGTACAGACGTAATGTCTTTGAATGTTTCTTGCAATGAGCCAGAATTACAAACTGTACATGGCCACAATAGCACAGTTTGTTATACAGACGTATTATCTACGGCAAGGGACAGCATCACTCTGGTACGAGGCAACTCAGTCGCTTGATACCTCACTGCGTGTGTTGCACTGCAAAGAAAATATAACTTTTTTGCTGCAGTGACACCACTTCACCGTGCATGCGCCCAACACTGTAGTTAGTGATATCGCTGCCTTCAAAAGAACAGTTAATTTGATACTGATGTGACATCCCATAGAAGTGTAGGTCACTGCTTTAAGGGGCAGTGTTCGACAATTTAATTGTATTTTCAGTTTTTGAGCCATAACATTTATTCAAACTGTATTATCAAAATTTTCTCCTCGACAAAGCTTAGGAGATATTCTTGGTAAACTGCTTGGCTTAAATAATAATGGAATCTTTCATTAATTTGTCATGCAGAATTATTGCAAGGTAATTCTTGAAAGCTAACCTATAATTCTCTTGCAATGATTCTGCATGACAAATTAATGATATATGTCATTACTTTTATTTATGTGAAGCAGTTCACCAATAATATATTCTATGCTTTGTAACCGGCACATAGACTTTAAATGTAAATAAATAACACATATACTGTAATACTGCAATTTAGGTTAGGATAGTCGTAGAAAGTCAGTTAACATTGCATTACGATTATAATTGTTTGTTTTATGTGACTCAATTGCAAAAGTTTGGTTAAAATCATTTATATGTAATTTAATTTTGCATATTGACGAGCGGCGTAGTAGTTACAGAGGATTGTGGCATTGTGTCACGGCAAATTTACCCTTAACACAGTGCGTGAGGGAAAGTTAGAAAAACAGGAGGTGAAACCTACCAGGCAGCCTTGAGTCGACGAGGGGCGCGCAGCTTGGATACTTAAAATTGGGGAACCGAGAGGCGTGGCTACACCCATCCCCCCTGCTGTGGAATTTATCATAACTTCATAATAATTCATCAGAAATTGATAACATTTTGTAAATAAGTTCAAGTGGATATTAACGTTCATGTGTGTGAATTTAAAACAGATGCAATAAATTGATACGGAGGAATGCCAAGGTTTGTCGTCGTCACCCACGAGAGACGCGATTGGTTAGAAGTACAAAGGGGGGCGGTCCTAGGAGAGTTCGCCACGCAGGCGCGAAGGCGAAAGTTAAAATAGACTCCTGCGGCAGCCTCCGCGAAGGGTGGACGTGTCGCGTGGAGCCACCGCGGACGTTTGCGGGAAGCCGCGATTAAAAGCTTCAGAACGGTAATCAATATAACATACCATCTCCCGTGGGACTGACGGAACAAGATCGGAGTTTACGAAGTATCGAAGGACATAACTGCCGGCGTTTTCAATCAATAGTTATAGAAACCCGCAACAACAGTAAGAGATAGACAATAACAGCTTTGTCGAAGAGAGAATTTTTATACTACAATATTAATAAACGTTACGGCTCAAAAACTGAAAAACTGAAAATGTAATAAAATAGTCTCACGTTCAGTGGAGTTACAGACAGGAAGCCTGCACGCAAGCTTGTACTTAACGTCGCTGTGACGTATAATGTATATGTGTTAGAGTCGTCCTAATAATTTCCTTGCCCTCAGTCCTCACACTGATACAAATTATCCAGGCAAACACTGAAAGAAAAGTATTGTTGTAGTCACCATACTTGTGTTAAAATAGGGACAACAGTCCATTTTGGTTGCCAGTACTATCTAGAATGTTATTTCAACAATCTGTTCAGTAGAAGTAACAATATGTTCCGTAAGAGAATAATGCTGTTTGCTCCTTCTACACAGCATAGTTGTTGGAACAATCCATATAGCACCGACAACCAAACAATGCTGTTGTCCCATTTTAACAAAAGTATGGTATCTACAACAATAATTATCTTTCATTGAACGATTACATTCAATGTTCTAATCAGGTTCTTCCTTTAAATTCAGTCCAAACTTGATTATATTGACGGTGATAATTCGAAAATAATTTTCTGTTATCTATCAAGCCTTAAAGTAGTTCATCGTACAGTCAGTTATTCTAAAAAAATTTATATTAATTTAATACATGTATATATCTCAACAACTGCACTTTTTCAGTTTGTAATTATATTAGGTTCCAAGTTTTTTTTTTTTTTTTTTCACTAACAAGGGTAACATTACTTTAAAAATGAAGTTCCAACCATAATACGTTACTTATTCTAAATGGGTTGCTACCAGCTTCGTGCTGTACGGTGGTTCGCTGGGATTTCGTCCTGGCAGGAAGATAAGCGAGTCCAGATCCCTAACTTTTCAATCCACTTGCACCTTCTTAGTAAAAATAAATCTTTCTTACGACTTCGACAGAGGATTTTGCCAACTCGCGTGGAACTTCACAGAAACCACAGGAAGAGTAAGAAGCAGCAAAGAACTAAGGAGTCAGTACTGGCGCGGTAATTGCATAGGAAGTGTAGTGATGTCGTCAAACATTCTATCTTCACCGTCTTACTTACTGTGTTACCGTACCACTGTTTTCTCTTCGCCTTTAAAACAACATTTCTGAAATATTACTATCTGATATGTTGCTGGAAGATGTCTGTTACAATTTCGTTGATTCTATCACGCATTTATCAAAATCGGTTTTTGCAAATACCCATATACTCAACAAGAGGATCTGGGTTGGAATCCTAGAGAAATCTAGGGTCAACATGCAGCGGGCATCATGTTTACATGTACAATGCTTTGCAAGGTGTTATTATTTTTAATGCTCCCGCCAGTTAACCGCAGTGTTAAACACACAAAGGAAACAGAAAACGCTTAGCTGAACTGGCTAAACACAATAATATGTATTTATATATTTATATGCGCACAGAACGCATTGCATGTTAGCTTTTTAGTACTTGAATTTTATATCGGGCATTTCCAATTTTTGCATTATTTAAATTTTAATATCATAAATACGTAAGTAGGAATATCATTACTTGTAATCAGATAAAGAAACTTAAAAACAAATTTGGTATCGTACACGTAGTACAATTTGGCCAGTTCTGTGACAAGGTGATGGGGGATAGGATTGTAGGATTCGATGATGACGTTACGGCCCGCCATCTTGGATAATGTAACCACCGTCATCTTAGATGACGTCACCACCGCTATCTTGGATGACGCCACCTCCGCCATATTGGACGACGTCACGCCCGCCATATTGGACGACGTCACGCCCGCCATATTGGATGACGTATCTTTCAATATTTCCAAAATATGTCCAACATATTCAAAATTTTCAAAAATTATAAAATTAAAATAAAATCCAAAATTTAAAAGCCAATAAATTTATGCCCTGCATCTTGTTTCTGGCATCCATCCTGTCCACGATACCTGCTGTCAATTGTTTCACTTAAATGTAGGCGAAATACTTGGGGGTTTCCTGAGAGTCTTCCATTTTTTCTAATTCACATTCCTACAAAACCCCACTCATACCTCATTACATAAAACATAATTTTAGTAAATTAAAATTAAGTAAAAAACTATATCACACCCTCCCCATGCTAATAACTTAAACCCGACTCCTATCCTAGCTATTTCTGAACGAGTTCCAATTAATCCAATTAATTAAAATGTAGATATTTTCTCCGAGTCTTCCGAATTTTTTTCTATTTAACATTCCAAACACACCCCACTAATACCTCATAATGTAAACCATCCCTTTAACAAAATTCACTTAAGTAAATAACGATATCACACCTGGATGGGCTCCCCCACCCTTCCCCATGTTAATAACTTAAAACCGACTCCTATGCTAACAATCCTCGAACGAATTTCAATAAATCTGATCAAATAAAATATAGGAGTTTTCTCCGAGTCTTCTAAACATTTTCGATCTTTGCATTCCAAACACACTCCACTCACATCTCATAATGTAAATTTTTTTTCAGTAAAATTTATTCAAGTAAATGTCTATATCACACCTGGATGTGCTCTACCACCTTTCCCCACGCTAACAACTAAAACCCGAATACTATCATAGCTATCCCCAAGATATTTCCAATAAATTCAATCGAATGAAATATAAGGATTTCCTCCGAGTTTTCCGAAAATTTCTTGATTTTGTATTCCAAACTCACCCCACTTATACATCGCAATGTAAAAATTCTTTTTTAGTAAAATTAATATAAGAATATAACTATCATAACTGTATGAGCTCCTACACTTTTTTCCAAGCTAGTAACTTAAACCCAGCTCCTATCCTAGCTATCCCCGAACTATTTCCAACAAATCCAACAAAATAAAAATATAGGGGTTTTCTTGGAGTCTTCCAAAATTATTTCTCTTTTGCATTCCAAACACACACCACTCATACCTCATAACATACAATTTTTTAATGTAAAATCAATTTAAGTAAATTTCTACACTACACCCAGATGTGCTCCTTTATGTCTCCCACCACGTCTCCTAGCTATCCCAGTGCAATTCCTAATAATTATAATCTAATAAACTGTTGCCATTTTCTCCGAGTCGTCCGAAAAAAATTTCGATTTCGCATTCCTTCCTAATCCCACTCACTCCTCATTTAGAATATTTTTTTTAATTAAAATAAAAAGTAACCAACAATATGCCTTGACAGGCTTCCTTAGCACCACCTCCAAACTTTATACTCAAGTCGTTGGCAGACGTCACCCCCCTCATCACGAGCATTTACTATTTTATCTTCTTCACATGTCACCAAACACATGTTCATCACATGCTCATCACATGACACTCCTCACCTTTATACCATGATGTCATCCTGTACACCCTCCCCCTCCTCATCGATCTGACACATACATGTGTCGCAGTATGGTGCGAAACTAACCATTGGACTTTTCCTCCCCCTCCCTCCGCCCTCCACAACACATACCGTTGATGTATCAACATCTGTACTCTCAAAGAGCACCGCGAAATGACGCCCTGCCATGTAAAAACCATTATAAGCATTGGATCATACTATTACCATACCCAACATTATCGCAAAATGGCATTTTCACACAAAATATGCCCTAAAAAATAAACAACCTAAACCGTAACTAATATAACCGGGAGTTCTAGACAATATTTCGGAACAGACATTTCACACATAAAATAACAGTCTCACATATAAATGCTCTCCAGCAATATGTCGACAACAACTTGCATATGTTTAACACCTTATGTACTGGAGCGATAGAAACTAGGCACATGTCGCTGGGTATACCTTATCGTTTATTTGTTTCCCTGCCTTACCCACAGCGCCGTCCCCCCTCCCCCAATCATGTCATTTCAATAATCGGATGTGAAGAAGTACGAGGTAAGTGTGAGTGTATGTGTGTTCGGTGTATGTGTGTGTGTGTGTGTGTGGGCGCGGTGGAGTGTACATCGATGTATAACGAGTATCACATTTGTGTGAGTGTTTACATGGTTGAGTATATTGCATGTGGGTGTGAGTATATGTATATGTGTGGAGGGGGTATAGTGTGGGGGTGTGGTGTATAGGTGTGCGGCGAGGAGGGGTACCAGATGACATAATGGAATGGTGACTCATCTGTAGAGAGGAGATTATGCGCTGGCAATGCGATGGCCGTGTGATTTACATGTGGTGAGCATGTATTGGCTTACTCGTGGAGAAATGTGAAGAGAAAAGTTTAGTTGTAATGATGTGGGAGGGAAAATGTTGGCGCCTATCAGTGACTGAATGTATACATGTTAAAAATGGTGGTGGGTGATGCTAGTGATATAATGAAGTTTGTATAGGTATGATGTGTCCGTTGTTTTTTAATGGAATCGGTTTTAAGATAGCTCCATACATGTAAGTGAATAATTACAGTAGAAATCATAGTCGAAGTGAAGTGATAGAGAATGCTGATTCGTTAATGGAGCTCACCTGGGTAAGATGTTCTGGCATTTACTTAATTAAAGCGTTTTAATTTTAAGTATATTAGGAGTATGCATGGAAGTGTACAATCACCAAAACATTCGGAAGAGCCGGAGAAAAGTTCTGTTTTTAATTTTATTAATATTCGAAATTTAATGTTATAGTTAGGATAAGAGTCTGGTTAATGTTATTCTGGTGGTGGGGGGACCAGTGAGTTCCACGGAGCTTGTCCTGGTATGACATGATGGTCACTTACTTATTTTATTAATGTTACTACAAAATAGTTTTTCTTCGTGAGACATGGGTGGGAACTGGTTGGAATTTAAGTAAAACACTGTTTGGAAGACTTGGGGAAACCCTATTTTTTATTTTAATGAATTTATAGGAGACCACTTGGGTAAAACTAGGTTAGGGTTTGTTAGAGTGGAGGTGTGAAGGGATGTGGGAGAAGTGTGCTCGCTAGAAAGATTCTGAACAGTGCCTATTGAGTTGCGCCATATTGCGACACCGATATGACGTTACATCTCAGGCTTATGGCAACTCGTGTGATGGGGTAGCGAGGGGGAAGTACAAAGGTTAGTATTGCACCATACTGCGACACATATGTGCTGATGGCGAGGAGAGGAGATTGTACAGGATAACATCATGGTACAGAGGCGAGGAATGTCAAGTGATGAGCATGTGATTAGCATGGTGATGACATGGGAAGAAGGGAAAATATTAAAGGCTGATGATGAGGGAGGGGGGTTATATGCCAGTGACTTGAGTGTACAGTATGGTGGAGCTACTAAAGAAGCCTGTTTAGGCATATAGTGTTGGTTACTTTTTATTTCAGTTTAAAAAATTATATTCTATATGCGTGACTGGGGTTAAATTGGAATGCGAAATCGAAAAGTTTTAGAAAGACTCTGAGAAAATTCATATGTTTTATTTGATTAGATTTATTGGAAATCGTTTGGGGATAGCTGGGATAGGAGACAGGTTTAAGTTATTAGCATGGGGAAGGGTTAGGGAGCCTTGTTCGGGCGTGATAAATATATTTCATTAAATCAATTTTACTATAAAAATGTTTTTTCCATTATGAAGTATAAGTGGGGGTTGGTAGGAATGAAAATTAGAACAATTTTCGGAAGACTCGGAGGAAACCCCCAAGACAGTTGCCTACATTTAGGAGAAACAATTGACATCGGGGATCGCGGACAAAATGGATGCCGGAAACAATATGGTGGGAATACATTTTATTGCTTATTAATTTTGGAACTTTTTAATTCTTGAAAATTTTAAATTTTTTTGAAACATTTGAAATTTTTGAAAGTTTTGAAAGTGATGTCATCCCATATAGCGGGTGTGATGTAATCCAATATGGCGGAGGTAACATCATACAAGAGGTGGTGGTGATGTCATCCAAGATGGCTGGCCGTGATGTCATCATAGAATCCTACAATCCTATCCCCCATCCCCTTGTCCCAGAATCGGCTAAAATGGAGTAATCAGAAGACCCTGCTTCAACGACCAAACTGGATTAACATAACAATGGAACCACAGTTAGTGATGTCTTTGTTCACAGTATTTAATTTACTTTCATATTAATATATTGAACTGAGAATCTCTGTGGTAAAGATGGGGGAAACCCCTCTCTTTTCTTTCTTGTTTCAGATTTTCCTTGGTGTCCCAATCTTCTGCCAAAAATAAGTAAATGCATGGAACAGGACAAACGTGAGTCGAATCTTTACGTAGCTTGCATGTTGCGCTTCAGTTCTTATTACCGATGTGCGGGTAGGCAAGACGTCTTCACCATTAGGGAAATAGCCGACACATATGGCTTTAGCGCCGTAATCTTTCGTGGTAACAAAGGTTCATAGCATGCCTTAAGCAAACTCCATTTCGGAACCTAGGAAACAAAACAATGGCAGGTATTCGGGCAAGCGTAAACACAACGCACTCACGCTGTGCAGTGGCCGATAATTATCCTTCAGCTCGCACACAATAACTTCCATTGAAGCGCTCTCCCGAATATAATTCATAATACTTAATAACTTCTACCAGGTTAAAACACAGCATATCTGCTTGTTAGGCCCTTTACTGCTCTTTCCTCGCGGGTAAAATCACTCTGTCGACACTCCAGGCGCGTAGTATTTTTTTAACATAGTCAAATTAAAACTCCCTATGAACTTTCCACTTGCTCCGTCGGATAAATTGTAACCATTCCCGCATTTCCTTCTGCTTATGGCATACGGTCCTGCAAAGATATGCATCAATTTACTTATGGTATAGTCCCACACTTTAATGATACTAACGGCTTTTACCAATACTAAATCTCCAATTTCTAATTCTTTAAACTTCGGACACTTAAAATATTTCTTCCGTCTCTCGGCTGCCAAAACAAGTCTTTCTGTAACAATAGTTCTTAACTCCTCTCTCCAGTCTTCAGGAACACGAGTGCGACTGAACCCTGTGTGTCTACCTGATGACGGGAACAGATTCCAGTTCCCGAAACGTCGTTTATACAGACTGTTTGGAAAACTACTGTGTTTTGTTTCGTCTCATCATTTGTGTCGTTTGTTGCTTTTCTGTTTGTGCCCGACATATTTGTGTTTTGTTTAGTCTCATCGTTGTTTTGTTGTATTTCTGCTTGTGTTTTTGTCTCGTCTCATCGTTGTGTCGCGTGTCAACTTAGCTATTTTAATATTCTTGTTATTTTCTTTTTTTTTCTGTTTGTTCCTTGTTTTTATCTGACCAGATTCCAGTTATGGAATTTCATGTTGTGTATGTATCCTGATGACTAAAGCAAACTCTGCTTATTTATGTTTTCTTGTGTTATTTTTTAGTTTCTTTTTGACAGTCATATATTTCGCAATGGAGTATGTCCAAGTAAATAAATCCAGTCAACATTATTACTAACAACATCTGTACACTGTCCATTATTGGCACACCCCCTCTGTAGCTTTATTGGTTTGCAGGTCAACGATCGGACCTCAACATGGCTGACCCCCTGTAGTTTAACGCAGGCGTCTCTTTACCTGCCGTTTCAGTTTCGCGTTGCTGTCGCGAAAAACTCGGCTGGAATTCTTGTGAATTTGGGTCCAATGGCCTCTGGTTGTCGAAGTAGCTCTCACTTCTCGGCTCTCGGTTCCTCCATATCTGCTCACTTGATCGGGCTTGTTTCATGCAGTTCTCTCCTCTAAGTAGTGTTCCTTCGCCGTCGTCTCTTCTCTGTCGGCTGTTTAGAGGCCATTCATAGCTGCCAGGGTCGCTATTCCTACGTTCTCTTGGCCCTCCTTGTCCCTCGTATCCATGGTCTTTATTTTCCAGTTTAACGTCATGGTGGACAATATCCTCATTGTTGTATTACCACTTGTGTCCTCTCCAACGCCCTGAATTGCCCTGCCTTCCCTTACTACTCTGGGAATGGCAGTATTTTCCTTTCCAAAACCTTTGACCGTGACCATAGCCCTGTCTCCTGGGGTAACCATAGGGTCGGTACCCGAGTGTACTGATCTGGTTTACTCTGGGCCGACCATTACCTCTAGGTAGGTTTCGGTACTCGTGCTGTTGGTGTTGCTGCTGCTGGGGCCTAGTGTACAGGGGTGGCGGTCGATCTCTGTATTGTTGTTGAGCTCCCTCGGCATCTCTGTTGCCCAGTTGCTGCCGGACCTGTCTTTCAATTAAGTCGAATTCCACCAGGTCGTTCCGAAAATCGGCAATGTTGGTGTAATGCCTACCAGCCTAGTGTGTCTGGTACTTAAGGGGTAACTGCTTTAACACCATCGCGACGAACTCCTCTACTCTGATTGGCGGGTCGAAATGCCTGGACTTCTCGTATACGTCTGACAGGTGGTATTCCAGACTGCGTCCTTTCCCTGGTGTACTGCGTTCAGCATGTAGCTGAGCTCGCAAATTCCCTTGTATTTTCCTGTACCAAAAGTGTTCCAAGAATTGAGCCTTAAAATCTGCGTAGCCGAAGATCTTTTCACGCAGCATTTCCCATCAGAAATATGCTGTACTTTTCAAACACATGCTGAGGCAACGCAGCATATCAGCGTCACTCAGGGCATATAGGCATGCATATTCTTCGAAACACAGCAAGAAATTGACAGGGTTCTCACCGTTTTTTCCCTCATACTTCGGTAGGTGCTCTACCCAGAGTTTTGAAGGATTGTGGCCGACTATAACGGCTAGGGGTGCACCGATGTTTTGCGCTTCTGTAGCTACTGAAGGCGCTTTGTCTATGGCAACAAGTGGTGACGGGGAGGTTCCGGTGGGTGTGGCGTCCGTGCGCGATGTCTCAGTTGTTAGCTTAACACATCTCAAATCTGTCACTATTTCATCCACCTTGTGCTCCAACAGACCAAGGCGTTCTTCCACTATGGTGGTCTTTGCGTCAGTTCTCCCTTGCTCTACGTGCGTTGCTTTCTCCACCTGAGCTAACCTACCCTCGAGGTGCTTGTCGAAAGAGTCAAGTTGTATTGCTAGATGTTCGTTTACTTGCCCACGAACATCTACAGAGCATGGTCGCGCCTCCAGTTGCTCAACACGCTGCTCCACCTCGCTGATCTGTATAGTCACTTGTTCTTTAACGCTGTCGAGCTCGTCCCTCACCGCCACCAAACCGCTGTTAGTTTGTGCTACCTTCTCGGTCAGGCTGCTATTCAGCACCGTCATCTGCTTCTTCAGAGCTTCGCACTTACCAGTAAACTCTGATACTTTCTCCTTGCCCATAAGCTGCATTTCACCATGCAGTGTTTGTATGCTACTGGTCTGTACCTCTAGTTTCGTATCTATATTACTTTCAATAGTCTGCATACATATTTGCTTTCACCTCTAATTTCCTGCCTATATCACTATTAATGGCCTCTAACCGTGCCTCCGACCGCTGTTCCGTAGCCTGCATATTATTCGCAAGAGCCTGAAACTGTGCTATGAGTAACGCCATGTCACTCGATACTGCAGGGGTCGATACACTAGCAGTGGCTACCCAAGCAGGGTTAGCCCAACTAACCTCTCCAACTGCATTGTCCGCAGCTATAACGTCGGCCTCAACTGCTACGCTATCACCTGTCATCGGTTCGTTACCAGACATCTCTCTAGGCATGTCAGACATCTCTAATGAACCAATAATTCTGCCACTACGTAAACAATATCTTGACCTCACGTCCTTTGGCATCTACTGTCAACAAAACACTTAGGCACATAAACAGGTATTTGGCGATGCCGCACGTCGTCTATCTTTTAGTACCAATACATTGGTAGCGTCACTATGCAACAAGTGTAGACACGCAGTCACAATCAGGATGTAACGCCATGTACAGTGTTGCAGGAACTTTATAGTAAAAAGGAAGTGTGTGTGTATCTGTGCACCTACAGGCGGACACCTTAACCTTACCATCGGCGTCAGCGGTGATACTCGTGCACTGGAACTACCTGATGTTACTCATACAACACTACTGCCATACATACTCTCGTCAAGATGATTCGTGTAATTTTATTTAAATATAGAATATCAATGACAAAAAAGAGATTCTCAGAGATGCGACAATATTTATGAATTTTGTAAGGCAATGTGCAAAACCAATAAGTGAACAATAAATATGCCTACACCTCTCTGGGTGTGACAGACTCGTCCAGGCTAACTCTTGCGTAAAAGCATGAAAGACCTCTCATTACAGGTTTAAATATGGGTGTGAAAATAAAGATATTTGCGTAGTAAACAATAGTTATTTAAAGGAATATTCCGCCAATATAATTTAAATGGAAATATGATGTGCTTACTGGCCGAGGTATTACTACAAAGCTTAGCATAACACTATCGAGATTGTTGCCGGCACTTAGCTGTTTTGGTCCTACGATGCGAAATGCGGCGTGGCTCCCTGTAGTCTTCTGCTGCTCCAGATGACACGTATTGAAGGAAACTGCTGAGATGTCTTCCCTAAAGCAAGACCCGACTCACTCTGAGGCCTCGACAATAAAGTTCATCGGCCTCCGCGGTAGTACACACCTCACTACAGATTAATTAATACCACAATTACCGTCCAGTCGCTCTTCCGTCCACAACGTCCTCGCGCTGCGTCTTCGGCCTACCATTTAACACCTGTATCAACTCTTGAAGTTAGACTTTAGATGCAAAATTAAATTATCTAAGCAGAGTCTTCACATCAACGACACGCTTCCTTAAAATCGACGCATATTCCGCTAGCTCAAACTCACTTCACCTCAACAATGTAAAACATAAATGTTTTAATTGTTTGCCAAAACAAAACACCACTCTCGGTGTTGCTAACTCTCAGAAATCCTCTTAGGGTGCTTTCTAGAATCCTAAGCTCTTTCACTGAATAAATCCATTCAACCTAAATAAAATTTAAAATAAAAAAAAAATATCGGAAACACATAATTACTAAAACGAACTTAACCCTCAAAACTCAAATTGTTGTCTGACTGGAAATATTAAAATAATAATAAAATTAATTAGTTAAACATCAATAACGATAATATCAATAACCTTAATGCTATGAAAATATAAACAACACTCAATTTTACACGTAAACAACTTAGACTGCGGGGGTTCAAAAATAAGTAATTAAATAAAAAAACAAAGCTTCGGTCCATATGTTACACGACTTACAAAATTTTGCCTCTGTTCGGCACTCGCAACTGTTTACTAATCGTGGCACCTTAGTTTCATTTAATTAACAAATACAACATTTTGCTGGTAATGTCATTCCTGAAATTTGTTCTTCTGCCAATTTTCATCTGAGAGTCTATTTTCCAAATGTATGTGTGTGATATTCAAGTGTTTTGCGTGTAAATTTAACAGTGTGACAAGATGTAACAAAACATAGAATTCTTAGCTTGAGACGACATCTCTGCAATGGCTCGACTCTGATGCCTTGAAGCGCGCTGAGGTAGAGGATGCCCAATCCAAGTCACCATCAGATACACTTTCATTCTCTGACCTCCACGACAGCAGACGACGCTCCACCAGCAGACAGTCGAATCACCCCAGGATCTCGTCCCATTAACACAGCATTACCAAAACATCAACACAGTTTACATGGATCACCATGAAAGAAAAATAAACAAAGTAGTACAAAAATTGAACGGCAATACAAAATTTACAAATATAAGTCTCTCAGAAAACACATTTTATCACTATTTCCTTTTCAGACATTTATTTTTTTTTTAATTCTGTTCAAAATCCTGTGTAAAGTGGTGTGGGAGGAAGTTGTACCATAACCTAAAATAGACAACATTTTTCGCAACAAACAAAAACTAACTATCACGAGCTCCACCCAAACAAATTAAATACTTAACCCTACTTAGCTGATATTTTAACTAGGAATAGTGTATAAAAAATTAACAAAATAAAAGAATTAGGTAGAGGATGAGCTGTCCACTCGAAGAAACGTAGGCCTCCGCATCTCACACCAACAGTCTATTATCACCGCTCCTCTTCCAGTCCATTACAACCAACACTATAATCGTGGCTCTCCGAACTTCTCAGTCATGACTCTGGCAAAAAGGAGAGACTCAACTGGCTGAACTGGAACATTAGTCGGGCAGGACAAAACGACTCGAGACAGCCAGGAGTTTCATCTCCACCATCAGGACGCAATCATGTGGACGATCTGGAGAGGGTTCGACTGGTTCGATGACGACACTGAGTGAAGTCAGGCATCCACTCACTCAAGCAACCAGAAGACACCTCAAGTCCACCGAACTTGGACACTGGAACGAACAGCTTCAAGCAGGGGGCTGGGCTCTACCCCACGACCAAGAAAGTCCACACTCAATGACACCTCGTGTCATCCAGTTCCACATCACCTCGCCCCTCTTCTTACATGGGCCATCCGACTCACCACACTCCGAAAGTCTGTTACTTCTTTCCCAAAACATTTAATCCGTTCCCGTGAGAGTTCACATGATGTCTAACAATCTTGTAATGGTTCACCACATAAACTTAGAGGGTTAGGGAAGGAAAATAATGACCGCCAGCTCTTATTCCCACCCTGAATAACTAAAATCCTACTAAAGAAATTAAATTATATGTAAACAACATTACCAAAACACACCCACTCAAAAAAACAATTTGACATAACCTAACAACCTGTACAACCTATAACGACTTTTGGTACCACCCACACACCAATCTACACCATTAGCCCAAAACATAAACATTTTAAAAGAGTCACAACAACTTATAATCTTGTTTTTATTTTAACTTCTTGTTGACATTGTTGAAAAAAAACCTCATTTACCTTTCTTGTATACAAAGAAAATTAAAAATTATTATTGTTGCGTGCCATGTACCTGGAGGCCAGTGGTCGGCGGCTGTTTCGTAACACCTTGAGGGCTGGCCGATGATTCAAAGCCCGGGTGGCTCATAGTGGGAAACCCGCCGAAACTACGTCATAAATACCTGTCCCAACTGCGTCTTAACCCTTCGAGGGTGGCGTACGTGACTAAAAGCATATACGAAACATGATGAAATATCTATTTTTAGACCCCTGTAGTGCGGTAAATCCCCGACTGTTTCACTGAGTATAAGAAGGCCGAATCGTGAGATTTGGGGGGAGTTCGCTATCGGTAGTGCTAGAGGAAGGTGCTA
>PNEQ01129859.1:0-19077 GCA_003012365.1 Medauroidea extradentata | reverse complement strand
CGCGGCTGTCCTAGCCCAGTGGCCGCGTCAAGCCTCCCAGCAGCGCACTCCACGCATCCTAGTGAGCTGGCTCGGAAACTCACATTAACCTAGGCGGCATACGGAGTACAGTTTGTTTTAATGCTCGTGTAAAAACTACTTAACTTTTTTGATCGCTATAAACGTACTAATAATCTTTGAATCTTGCTCTACCACATTATACATATGCTTTTTTTGTTAATTCGTCGTAAACATTTTAAAAATCTATATATATTTACATGAAAGTTTACGGAAGTCAAATAAATAATTTTTAATTAATTATGTATTGCACTATACTTAGTTCTAGATATGTTAGGCTCTAGAGAATCCCCTTGGGAATGAAACAACAGCAGAATAATTTCGATAACTATATTTTCATAAAATCTGTAGTTAAAATACAAATGCTATAATGAAAAATTATTAGTTATAGTCGGTTCGAGTTTTTTCTTGGTATACGCATTTATATTACAGCTCTGTTAGTATTTGCCGCTAGAACCAAGTCTATTCTTTACATAAAAAAATTCACAAATATCTGCGATTACAAAGTTGTTCATAAAATGTAGTTTTAAAGTCCTCAAAACACCGGAATATCTGAACCGCGCCCTTAAGAAAATATATATGATAAAATTGTTTCCCGTACGTTAACAGGTCAATGTTATCGTTTCATTGTGTACTGCTATATCCAATCTCGTACAGTAACAATTCCCAACATTTGACAAAAAATTGCACGTGCCTTATACTACTATAATATGTATGGGTGAAAAACTTGCATGACAACTTTTTTATTTAGTGTCGCGTTGCGTGTGAGTTGTATGTGGATCCCGCTGGCGATGTCGACGTTGATACGTTGTTGCTCTAGCACACACTAACAAACCCAGTTCACTGACACAGTCACGCGAGTTCGGACACGCACGTCAGTTCGAGCACCCTGAACGCTGACCGTCGATATCTGATACTGCGCGGTATAGGCGTATCGGCTGAAAGGAGCATGGAGATACAGTCGTCACGCATATGCGCAGTGGGTTTTCGGTCATTTGGCAATAGACTCGTTCACTTCTACCGGGAACACACAAGGTTTTTAAATCAGTAGGTATGTATAATTTCCTGGGTATGTATAAATGCGTGTATAAATTCATAGGATTTAAACATAAATGTACGTATAGGTGAATATATCTAGGTATTTATAAAGGTGTATAATTCTCTAGGCATGTATAAATGCATATGTAAATATCTAGGCAAGTATAAATACATGTATAAATCCTTAGGTATATAAATATATGTACAAATCCCTAGGTATGTATAACTACATTCACAAATATTTAGATATACAAATGTATGAATAAATGCCTAGGTATGTAAATGTATGTATAAGACCCTAGGTTTATATAAGTCTTTGTATAAATCCTTAGGTATATAAATGTGTGTGGAAACTCCTAGGTATACATATGTATAAATTCCTAGGTATATATGAATAGCCTAAATGTATAATTCCCTGGGCATAAAAATGTATGTATAAATACCTAGGTAAATACAAATACATGTATAATTCCCGATTTAACTGCATGTATAAATTCCCAGGATATATAAATGATTGTATAAATCTTTAGGTATACAAAATGTATGTATAAATACCTAGGGTTACATAAACGTAGGCTATATAAAAATCCATACGTATGTATAAATGAATGTATAATTCCTTAGGTATATAAATGTATGTATAAATACCTAGGTATATATAAATGTATGTATAAGTCCCTAAGTTTATAAATGAATGTTTAAGTCCCTTGGTGTAAAAAATGTATGTATAAACCCCTTGGTAAACAAAGAGATTGTGTACATACTTAGGTATATATAAATGTACGCATAAATATTTCTGTATACAGAGTGTAACAGAAGTGATGGTCAATAATTCACACATGGAAAGTACTGGTCAAAAGAAGCTACAAATGTCCAATACACATGGGTCCGGAAATCAACCGTTGTCGAGTTCTCATAACAAGTCGAATTGGGAACCAACTCCAAACGCGTTTGGATTCCTAGGTAATTACGCTGGTATCTCAAGGTAAGGGTTCGCCTATCAGGTTGTTGACGCATGCGCAACTACTCCCCTCGCTCCCTACATGCACTGTGCCGTACAGACAATCAGTTACGAAAGTAAAGGCACCATGGACGGACGTTACAATAATGAAGAGTACGCTAACATGTACTTCATGTATGGAAAAGCTAATGGCAGTGCACTTCAGGCTGCACGATTGTATGAAGAAGCTTTTCCTCGCCGCGCAGGCAGCCCGACAGACGTACATTAACGAGGTTACATCAGCGCCTTCGAGAAAGTGGGAGTTTCGCACATCATGTACGAGAAGGTAGACCCAGATCCATAACACCTGATGTTGAGGAAAGGGTGTTAGACATTGTACACGAACGTCCGAGTACTTCAACAAGGAGGATTGCTATCCAGGAGCGTGTGCTGAGTCATATGAGTGTGTGGCGGATTTTACATCGGCAATTACTGTATCCGTATCATCTCCAGCGTGTGCAAGCTCTCAACAATGCAGACTTCCCTCCTAGAGAGGATTTCTGCCAATGGATGCAACAACAGTGTACTTTGAACCCCCTGTTTGTAAGCAGTATTCTGTTGACGGATGAAGCTGGGTTTACCCGTGACGGTATTTTCAACTTCCATAACTGTCACATTTGGGCCGATGTCAATCCTAATGCGACACACGTGTGACGACATCAGCAACGTTTTTCGTTGAACGTCTGGGCCGGACTGCTCGGATACCGCATAATTGGACCACACTTCCTACCACAGAGACTAACCGGAGGTCGGTACAGGCAGTTTCTGCGTACTGTACTTCCGTATCTGCTTCATGATGATGATGTTCCACTGAACCAACGCCTGAACATTTGGTTTATGCATGACGGTGCTCCAGCACATTTTCAATTACGTGTGAGCCGGCTTCTAACTCGACGGTATGGTCAACATTGAATAGGTAGAGGAGGACCTGTGCAATGGCCTCCAATGTCACCCGATTTATATCCCATGGATTTCTGTGTGTGGGGTCATGTCAAAAGCCTGGTCTATGCTACTGAGGTCAACTCTCTTGAAGAATTACGCTTGCGGATTGAAGCAGCCTTCCAGAATTTACAGAATACACCAGGACTGCCTGAGAGGATTCGCAACTCGTTTCAGAGACGTGTTCAGTGTTGCGTTCAGACGCATGGGCAACATTTTGAACACCTTCTTTAAAGATTAGAAATTCCATGTGTTCCTACATACTGATCAACTGCAACAAACAATGTGTTCTATCTCGACAACGGTTGATTTCCGGACCCATGTTTATTGGACATTTGTAGTTTCTTTTGGCCAGTAATGTCCATGTGTGAATTATTGACCATCACTTCTGTTACACCCTGTAGGCTATATAAATAAATGCGTTCTTCCCTAGGTATATAAATGTGTGTATAAATTCCTAGGCATGCAAAAATATGTATCCAGTCCCTTGTTATAAATAAATGCATGTATATATCCCTATGTATATATGAAGGTAGAAGTAGAGTGACTGCCAACTGAGCACAGCACTTGACTGTACAATATGTAGAGCCCGGTAAAAGCCGTTATGGAAACTACAACTGTCAAATAGGTACAATTTAAATTGTATATGAAAGATTAATATTTGTAATTGATAACTCTACAAAGTCTCGTTGAAATAAATTTTTAACATTTTGAAAAAAAAAAAATTATTTTGCGTCTTTATTTTTGTTAAAATGCAAGGCGTATATCTATTTCGGATGCAGATATTCTGTTTACTATCCAGAGATTCTCTTCCATAAATTGTCATAATGTTTGTTACTGTTACACTTGTTTACATTATAATGCTTGTTACATTTCCAACAAGAACATATTATAGACTACTGAGTGTATTTCCATCATATACTTGTAGAAGATAGACCAAAATCCAAATTTGCAAACTATTGAAGGGAGTTCAATTTATTTTGTGAAAGATTCTATCGTGAATACAACTGTAACATATGAAGATGGTTTATATGTAATGTTACCTGTCTAACAAAAAAGGTCCTCTTGTTGCAATAGTCTAGGACTCACAGTTTTCTTTCAAATCACAAATGAAGCTACAGCGATAGAGTACCCGAAACAATGGTATCGTGAGTTAGAAACATGTAGGTAACGTTGAATGTGCACCATCAACAATTCAAGGAACACAACAAAATAAACACATGAACGCACTATTGTCTATGCTGTATGCTGTGTATCTTAGGTGCGAAACACAGGACTTAGGAGCATTCTTATATGACGATGTGCAATAAAAAGGTGGGCTTGTATGGAAACCCATCATATGAAAAGGGACAGGTAGAAACTTCACTGAAACCTTTAAAACGCAAATATCCAAATGTTGTGTTTTATTCCACAAAAATGAATTTTACAGTACAAGTTTACCAGAAAGCCATCTTGTTTTTTTGTACATTACACTTTATTCGAGAAAGAAAAATTAATGTGTTTTTTGTTTAGAAAAATTCTGATTCTGTAGACACCAACAAGTATAATTTACTAGTAAAGAGTATTAATTGTAATATGAAAACTTCAGGCATTAATTTTTGTTTGCCATGTATGGCACAGTTTCCGATTCGCAAAAAAATACCAAACAAAGTTATGCAATTATTTGTTTTCAAATTTTGAAGTTTTGTGTCAACTACACAAACCATATGAAAATTACGTTTCATACAAAAATACGACACCTCATTCGTACATTAGAAAACAAAGAAGTGCATAATTTTGTTAGATTATTCTTTGCGGATCGGGAACTGTGCCAGACATGACAAACAAAAATTAATGCCTACAATTAATTCCCTTTACTAGTAAATGATACTTGTTGGTATCTACAGAATCAGAACTTTTTGAACAAAAACACATTAATTTTTCTTTCTCGAATAAGGTGTCATGTACAAAAAAACAAGATGGCTTTCTGGTAAACTTATACTGTAAAATTCATTTTATGGAATAAAACAACATTTGGATATTTGCGTTTTAAAGGTTTCAGTGAAGTCCTGTGTTTCGCACCTAAGATACATAGGAAAGCATAGGAAATAGTGCGTTCATGTGTTTATTTTGTCGTGTTCATTGAATTGTTGATGGTGCACATTCAACGTTACCTACATGTTTCTAACTCACGATACCATTGTTTCGGGTACTCTATCGCTGTAGCTTCTTTTGTGATTTGAAAGAAAACTATGAGTCCTGGACTATTGCAACAAGAGGACCTTTTTTGTTAGACAGGTAACATTACTTAATAAATCATCTTCAGATGTTCGAAAATCCGGACGGTAAAAAAGTTATATGCAATTAGAGGGTAGCCACCCTTGCTATTTTCATAAGGGCGGAAGGTATCAACCAACATTCGCTGTTGGTTTGCAGATCCCAATAGCATTAAGCAATGCTGAAAATATTGTATTTTTGTCGTTTAGTATACGATATTTTGGGAAAATACTGTTTTAAAATTCGATGTTCAGAGGCCCATTACTCCCTTAATATTGCGTTTAGGTGAAAAGTGCAAAATATGTTTTCGTCATAGTTTTTTGTGAGGAAGACGCAAGCGGAATTTGTCCCCCTATTTAAGAAACGCCCTGTATAATTAATGTTTGGTAGAGTACAACAAACTTACTGAAATTAAGAAATATTTCCACTTGGCCGATTATGAGATGCGTGCGATGCGAGAAGGTACTGTGAATCGAACACATATTATGACGACTCATACGGGTCGCTTCTCCTGTCTTGTAGTGCGATTAAAATATTTCTTGTTGACCTTGTCATATACGAACAAATATTATTAAAGTAGCTTAATTAATTTATAACATCTACAAGTAGGGGCTATCAATTAATGTAAAGGGGACCACAGATCGAATGCTCGAAATAAAAGATTGAATTAAAAATAATTTGTGTTTATTACAAAATATTAAAATAAAGGTATACAAAAGTAAATACCACATTTTTGGTATTCAAAATAAGTGTACAATTTGGAAAAGGTTTTAAAGGTTGAATTTATAAAAATACACGACTGAGTGATGATCAGATATTACATTATTAAAAGATACGGCTTGAAATTATACAAAAGAAAGTGGTTTCTGTCATTACAATAAGATTCAAAGTCATTACATTATTCTGACACCTTAAATAAACGGCGATTGTACTGGCCAACAAAAAATACGCGCGTAAATGTATCCACGACTATTACAATAAAAAACCGAACATGAAAACTAGGGGAATTAATGATGAATAATAATAAGAATAATAAACAGAAATAATACTTATGATTTTGAAATTGAATGTCCAGCGAGGTCTCATCCACTTCAAGACTACTTGACGTCTTCTTATCCCGTATTAAAATTTGAATATTAAATAATTAACAGAAAAAACTTAATAATAACAAAACTAACTAATCCGAAAAACCTGCCGTCAGGAATCCCGAGCACTTAGGCCTATGCCTCGCCCTCCGTGGCATTACCATGCTCGCCTGAGTCCTAAGCCTAAAGTCCATCAAAAAGTTTTTCAAAACATCTGCCATGATCAAAAGAACAAAAAGTTCGCATAAAAAAAAGCTCGCCAAAACATAGCCGGCAGGTATTTATACACACGGTTGCGCCTTCCAGAACCTTCCATGATTTACCTTCCTGGTCAGCACTCCTCATTCCAGACTGGCGCAACATCTACCCTCTCTGTCCCACAGGGCTTTCACAAGTCAGCGAAGTCTGACGTCACGGGCGGGGGGACTGTCCGAGACTGGAACGACAGAAATGTGCTGTTCTACACAACCCGCCCGCGCGTCTGCTCTACTACAGATGGTAATGTGGGACAGGGGAGCGGGGGAGTGTTGACAGAGGCGTCCAGTGCCCCCTGGGAGGCCACCGCACGCCGAAAGTACCAGAAGGACCTACAGCGCACGACCGCCCAGCGACACCGACACATCCATCACCACACACTGCCACCCGCCAACAACCTAACACAAGGTCATCGGCCTGCACGCACTACCGGGACGCTGCCCACAAAGGAATCTACAAACGCTGCAGTGCCAAAAAAACTCTGCAGGCTTCCGAGAACAGTGAACTAAAATAAACTCAACCTGAGAGACTAGAACACTCTAGACATCCACGATCCTAAATATGAAGAAGTGACTTCCCGAAAACTGAATATTCTTTAAAATTATAATCCAAAATAAATTTACTACCCATTTCGAGTATGGATGAGAAGAAAAAAAAAACAAACAAAAAAAAAAAGTAAATGCTCGAAATAATTTACCGTCGTGCCAATATGGTATTTTCAGAGTAAAATAAGCACTTTTTAAGTCCACACTTAGCTTTTAATTTAAGCTATTTGTATCATTACGCTACAAGTTTGTACGAAAATTGATGCGTGCGAGTTAAATACAGTAGGCCTATGCACATTTAACCAATGACACAATCGAACGTGTGATGCCACTATTAAATATGTTTTCCGGTTATAATTTGTGCTGAGAGACACTTAAAGCGTGCTCACCTTACTGTGAACAACCCGACTCAGTTAACAAGAAGAGACAGGCTAAGTTGGCTGGCTAAAGGCGCTATTTGGATGGAAAAGATAAAGGTAAATACGGAAGAAAGAGAAACGCACTGGTACTTGAAGTTTTAATCACGGCAATTACTCTTCAGATTGTCGAGATACCCTGCGTATAAAACTTTTTCGAGCCTCAGCTGTTTTCCCAGTGGCTGCTAACCAATAAAGAATCTTTCAGACGATCATGTTTTGATCCAACTTTCTTTTAAATTTATTGAATTCAATAAATATCTGATAGTGTGAAAGGGTATTTAAGAAGCCAGTTTGTTCTCAGACCAGGCAGGTCGGGATACAATCATTCTTTAGTTGCCGGTTACGGTAGACTAAACGTGGTAGAAATACCGAGAACAATTTATGTCTATAGTACTTCAGCTACAAATGTAATTATCATAGCTATGGAGCGGAAAATCAAGTGAATTTGTTTTAAGACATGCTTAAATCTAAGTGCATACATTTTTCTCTAATGATTGCTTTGGCTCATAGTACTTTAGCTGGGCCAATAACAACATGGTGTCACACGTCATTCAATAAACTAATGTCATAACTGCAGCTGTTTTGTGTCATTCAGTTCGCGTGTGCCGGACGCGAAAGACGTCGGCCAGGCATCAGTTTTGAATATAACTGCTGAATATAGAGACTCTTGTCGCGTGTGCCGGACGTGAAAGACGTCGGCTAGGCATCAGTTTTGAATATAACTTGAATATAGAGACTCTTGTCGCGGGTGCCGGACGCGGAAGACGTCGGCATCAGTTTGGTATATTACTGAATATAGAGACTCTTGTCGCGTGTGCCGAACCCGAAAGACGTCGGTGAGGCATCATTGTTTTCATTGTAGACACGCCTACGTAAAGTGACGCCTCGCGAATTTAAGAAGTCGGCGCGTAATTGATTTTATGGATTGGGCTATAAAATATTGATTATACTAATATAGCATAAAAGGAGGTTTAATATTCAGTAATAGCGACTCCTGTACTCCGGCGCATCGGGTCCGAAACCCTACGTCACCAATAAATACAACCAATCGCTTATTTATTTGACCTGCCGCAAGTATAATACTAACTGTATCCTCAAACAGTACCAATTACCGTGCAGGTACATACGAAAAGCAACGAATTAGTAGCAGAGATAAACGTTGCAAAGTGGTAGAAGTATAGAAATTGACCGAAAAGGAAAAATCCAGTAATGCCTTCAAAAATGGTTCACATTATCGCATACAGCCTTTAAACTCCTGTTTGAAAACGTTTTTGGGAATGTCATTACATGGTTGCATTGTCAGTTTTGGGATTCCATTTTATTTACGTTAATAGTTTATTCGTTTGTTATTAATTGTCCGTAATGGTGACAAAAGTATATTGGCCACAAAACATAAAATTTTGTACATATTGTTAGTGAAACCTACTACAGAATCACTATATTAACAAAGAATTTATCTTTAAAAATCAGTGAGTTTTCATGTAAATTTTATTTCTCTGTTCACCAACGTGCATTTATTTTAAGTGATCTTGAAATACATTATTTCGAATTTAATTTACTGTGTTAGAACATTATACTCTATATTTTCATTGTAGATATGTTTCCTTAGAATGTAATTGTTACCTGTTTTTTGCGATGTTTATGCTATTCATAAAACGCACTTTGATATTTATAATCATGCATATTTATTCATGACTTACTAACTACTTACCACCCTTTGGATAACGACGGCCCTTCAACTGGCAATTTGTGATTTACGGAATAAAAACTCGAAGAGAGTGGAAAACCACAACTGTAGCAGATTAAAGGCGTTTCCATATGTGTCAGCAGCATTGAAACCAACAACTGAAACAATATGTCATTTACGATATGAAAACCGGAAAGAGAGCGTAAAACCGCAATTGTAGCAGCCAAATTTTCCTTGCTTAGTAGAATTGAACAGAAAGCCTGCTAATTCAAGCAAAATTTCTTCGAGCGCATTTTCACAGTATGATGGAAAACTAGGCTGATTTCAAATACGCAATTAAAAAAAGTCACTGAAACCAACCCCTGAATCACTATATTAACAAATAAATTCTCTTTAAAAATCACTGGGTGTTTATGTACGCAACTTTTTTGTTTCTCTTTCAGAGTGGTAATTGTTTACAGTATTTTTCAACCTAAGCTGAATTAACCAAAGGATAAAGATATTTTGCAAAGTGGTATTAATTTTCAATTATAATAGTTACTAATTTTATTTGTCTGTGTTTTTAAAATCATTTAAGTTGTTGGTTTTATCCGTGCCAAATGCCATACATTGTAATCATTTAAGATTATCAAAAATGTGAGTGTTTTAGTTGTTAATTTTAAGAGACATCTTTATTTACATCTGAAACTTCACGTTCGTTGCAAATCTCGTCTGCAGGTAAGCCAACTCGCAAGTGTGTGGCTCGATGTGTCGTTATACTCACACATAAGTAAACAAGTGGTCTGTGGTTTAAGCTATTAGAATTAATTAACTAACTAGTTTTATACCACATAACTGAACTGTAAAATTTAAAACGTGACTACGGGAAGACCTTACTGCAATGAAAATATAAAATTTGTTAACAGACTTTCATCAATAAATTCTTTAACCAATTTTTTCTTTCTAATAACTAGTTATTACAGGTTCTCCCTCTGAGATTAAATTATTTAACTTTGACCGCAGAAGTTTTAAGTTTTTCTTGCATGGGTACTTATTTGAGTACCTCTTACCCCACCGATAGTAATTATTCTCATTATAATGGATAAATCAAGAACTCTAAAATCTACGTAGATTCGTACATTACATGTAACAAAGCTTGTGAGACAACCGGGACATGCACTGTGTTGTGAGAGACATGTGTATTTGGGTTGCAGGATCAGAGGTCTGCCAGATGAATGCCATAGCGATGGTGCTGTGGATGGTGTTCTCAACCCTTGTGGAGTCTTCTAGGCTTGCTTCTTTTGTGTCGCATACAGCTAGGAACATTGAAGATGATCAAGTTTCAGACGTTATACAAGTTATGTCTCATTTCTTCTGTCCTGTGCCAAGAAATATTATCGTTTATGTACAAAACCGCACTGATACTGCCATACATGAAGACATACTCCGTAAAATCCATTTAAATATTGAATCCACTGATTACATTGTAAACTCTAAGTTCAATTACAGCATGGCTGATTCAGACAATGAAAGAATTAACGGATATATCATAGTTATGGGCAATAACGTAATTCAAGCATTAGCAGATTTATCAGCTCTAAAGAGCTGGAACCCTCGAGCTAAATTCATGTTTTTACTTTCTGTACCGTATGGAGATACCGATAGTGTCACAAGAGATGCCCTTCTTTATAGCTGGAATTATTACGAAATATTACGATCAATCACAGTGTCATTGATAATCAGATATAACAATGAGTCAGTACTGCTTGTAAGGATATTTGAGCCTTTCATGCATGGGACAGTGTTCATTGATATTTCTCACAAAATTCAGAGTGATATTTTTCCGAAGAAACTTCGAAATGTTCGAGGTTATCCTATAACAATTTCACCACAAATATTTCCGCCGTTTGTGTTTGAGGTAATTAAGTCAAACGGTGAAAGAGTCCTTGATGGCTTGTCTATTAAAATTTTGACAACAATTGTAAATCGGTTGAATTTTTCAATATTTCCTGACAAAATTCCTCGAAACTATAAGTCAAAATTTGTAGTACCAAAACATTCGAACATTGAAGGTAAAACTGACATTAAATACCTGTCCACAATTCTTCAAACCGATATTTTAAAACATTCTATCTACCCTTATTACATTGACCACGTGGTACTCATCACACCAAAAGCTCAACTAATGCCTCGGTGGATGTACGCCATTTTACCTTTCAAATTAGAATTGTGGATATTTTATTGGAGTTGTTTTCTTATTTTAGGAATCATTTACTCTTTAATTTTTAAATGTAACTCTCGTGCAGGCAATCGAAGTTTTAATTACCTGGAAATATTTAGGATATATTTCACAGGCATGTCACAATTTTCCATAACATCTAATTCCATGAATATATTCTTTATATTTACTTCGCTATTCAGCATTATATTTAACAATGCTTATACAGGATTAATAACTAGCTTCTTTACAGCCCCTCAGTACTATAAAGACATAAGAACAATTGATGACGTGGAACACCAGGGTTTAGCCATAGCGTTGGCCACTGACTTTGGCAACAACATGACAATAGACAGTACTCAAATTTTGTCGGAAGTAGACCAAGAAGACAAGATGATATCTCAAATTATGAAACGCCTAGTGTTTATGGACACGCTACAAGAAGCTCTAGACATGACCAAAGTTCACAGAAATACCACCGCGATGTACATCAGACTTGGCGCTGTGTACGAAGTAAGCAAAGTGGAGAATTTTCATGATCATAGGCCATTGCTACACGTCGCCGATCCTGAATTATTTTCCCTCTACTGCGTGGCTCAATTCAGAGAAGATTTCCCTCTGCAGGATGAGTGTGACTTAATTATGTGGGTGTTAAATGAGGCGGGAATCATGTTGAAGGACCGGCATGATTACCTTGAAAATATTGACATCAAATCACTGCAACATCTGTTTGACAGCCATGCTAAACCTTTGCAGATGGAGCATTTACAGACTTACTTCTACATATTGCTTTCAGGTCACACTCTTTCCATCCTAGCATTTTTCTGTGAAGTTTTGTCTGCAAAACTTAAAACACTACTAAGTAGTTGTGTGTTTCTGTAGTTACAGTAATGTTTTTATGATACGTTTATGATTGGTTACCGGTGTGTTTACACAGAAACGATGGTATTTTTTTTGCAATACATGTATTGTGTAAATTGCAATTACAAAATAAACAGTCAATGAAGAGGTAATTTTACTTTCACATTTTTTCTTTTCACATTTTAACAACTTCCTCAAAATTGAAGGTAAAAACACAACTGTATATTTGTGTAATTGAGCCTTTATTTTTACAAGATATTGTAAAGAAGCGATGAAATAGAAACTTTTTTCTTTGCTAGCTATAGGTCATTCGGGATAAAGTAAGCACTAAAGATTTATCCTTAAAAAAAAAAAAAACACTAGCCATTGATGAAAATAATTGAACATTGGCAACAGTTATATTATTGCTTGTACAGTTGGCAGCCTAGTTCCATGTATTTTACATTTCAGTGCAACATTACTGAAAGAATGTCAAATGAAATCGATCTCTCCATATTCAATATACTTAAAACATTTATTTGTGATATTATTGACATACCTACTGACTGTATGATTTGACTTAATTAGCGCCAGCAGGATGTGATGCATCCGGGCCGTTCAACTTCAACCGCGTTTGATGTAGTTCAAAATTCCACCGACTGTTAGCATCAGAGTTAGGTTTCGGCGTTCGCCGTTTAGCTTGGAAGTGTTATTGTGTTTTCCGTTGTGTAATAAATATGAGTTTCTGATATAACACATTCAAAAGTATTAGAAATAACTGTTTTCTCATTGGTAATATGTAAGTTGTTATGTGTTACGATCGCCAACATGAGTATCTTGATTTAGAAACAGCATTTTTTTTTCTGTTTCATACACTAAGAAAATATGTTGTGTTTTTTGTTGAGTGCGTCGTCGTTATTTTATGGCAGTATAACTGAACGGAATTTGAATTCTTAAATTGCGTGTGTCATTATGTCGTGCGTTTTTTTAGTTGTGGTTTTGCGTTGCAAATTCGATTTTAATGTGTTAATGTTTACGGCAATAGTGCGGGTTGTATAAATTAGAGTCGATGCACAGAAACCAGTAGGCCAGTTAAAATATGTTAACTTGCAGGTTTTTATAACTAATATTACTATTGGTTATAAATGTATTTCAATACACGTGTATTTAATGAGTAGATACTGTTGATAACCTTTTCAGGCCAGTGTAATGTAGATGTAAACCTTGTACAAGCCTAAGTAAATAAAAGCACGTAGCAATCTTTATGTTTATATGCAGCAGAAAGATATAAACTGGAAGAAAATAGAAATTAATCAGGGCATTTTGAGCGCTCGCTTTATCCCAAATGACCTATAGTGTTGATTAGGTTCGCTTGTAATATATCAGCATGGTTTACGTAACTTGCTGTGTATACTTTCAGAGTGAAAAATAAAATTCACTTATAACTTATTTGAACGTTATCGAAAATAACTGCTTACACAATATAACAGGTAGACTATATTTGAAGAATTACTTACTTAGTGCTAGCGGTTAAACCACTCATTAGAATTAAGGAATCGGCAACGTATTAACCTGTAACTTATATTTTTAATTTGGGATTCTTACACGCAATGTTTATCAGTATTGACGAAGTAACGAAATACTTTTAGTAAGTAAAATCTAACACTTTCGTAGAACAGAAAGGTGAGGTGAGATCTTTTAACGGTCCTTTAACAACGAGCCGAAGAGAGTGAAGTTAGGTGAAGGGGCAACACAACATCCATGCCCAAGCCGGGATTCGAACCCAGGACCTCTCGCACCGTAAACCGGCGTCTAATAGACTTCGCTACGGAGGTAGGCATATTGATCACATCATTTATAAACAAAGTCGAAAACGGGACTGACATCCGGTGCTAGGAGTTCAGACAAGTGTTCAGAGTTATAACATTTCACTTCATACCGTACGAAGAACACAGTCTTGTTACTGAACAACAGGCGAGTGCCAGATATACGAATTCGTAAATTTATACAGTTGGAATGACTTTCCTGTCATTCTTGTGGACTGAACAATGGAATAGAATTTCATTAAATATCTATGATGAATTTTCGAACAAACACGTAAATTTAATCTCTGCCAGTAAAGACTCGTGACTCAATACACATTACCAAAAAATTTATTTAAAGATTATCTTGTATAAATGTAAATTTGTGGTTGTGTGTTTTGTGTAGGCGAAATAGCAATTTCGCTGGATTTCCTGCAGTTGAAATTGACTGATTTTTACCAAAGTTATGCTGATTAACTAATGAAAAGTGTCTCATATGACGCGAAGCTTACGGAATTTTTAAGTAATATACAGGATAGCCCAAAATATTCATTTCCTGTAGACATTTATTTTTCTGTCGCTTTATGTTTTCTTATGTGTTCGAAGGTTGTGATATGAATTCAATTTCATATAGACGCAAAACTATATAGGAAATAAAAGAAACGGCCATAAATTCATAAATTAAGACGTGAAGAGATTTCAGTCCGGGAACTGGTTTGAACCTAAAGGGGAAAAAAGGGAGGGGGGGGGCACGACTAGTTGAGGTTGATACTGCGGTGGTTTGTCATTGCCTTCCACAGGTTTGAGATACACTTAGTCCTAAGATAAAGTGATGACAATTGTTTGCAGAATATATAGAGAAACTGCTATGCAGTAAATTTACAAGGAATCCAACGGAGAAAATTAAGAATACGTTTAAAGAGCCCAGTATATAATTTAAACAGTCCATCCGGGCGTAAATTATAATAGAAAAAAGACTTCGAAACCAACTATAATTAGATTTTGTGTGTATATTTACAGTTGGTTATTATCAAATGACATATCGTTAAGAAACGTGATACATAAAATTATACAATACAAAGGGTAGACTACTTTTATTTATACCAAATGATCATGAACTTCACGTACTGCAAACTGCAGTTGAAAACTTTATACCGCCAAAAATATCCACATCATGTGTCTTGCTTTCGGCAGAATTACCGTACAATGGAAATGGCCCCAGGTGAGTTAAAGCCGGCTGCTCTATCCAAGATGTACATTCATTGTCCAGTCGGCCAGAAGATCGGACGTGATAGTGATAATGTGAAGAGTTGTAAGAGCAGTGACGGAAGAAAATGGGGCGTAAGATCCGTGAGGAAACCCACCTGCCAGCGGCAACGATCAGCGTGTGAAAAGTCGGGACGACTCCGCCGGGAACTTAAACCTAACAGTCGCGTTATCTAGTCTCTACAATTGTCAAGTCGCGTAAATTATGTAATAAAATGTTACTGGCATAACAGAAATACTGGTAAAATTACAAAAACGTCAATAAAAACTAAATAAATAAAATAATTAGTCAGTGGGCGCCACCTCCATTACCTTGGTGAGAAATTGGGTAACCTCGTCGAAATATTATGGTAGGCAATTGGAAAGCTTCTTCGTGTATATTATATAGCTATTGATTTAAGTAGTGACCCCCAACAACACTGCACAAATTATAGTGACATGCCACTGATTGTATCACATGTTAGAATAGATTATGAGACGAAAATGCACACTGAAATGCATTCTTACAAAATATTTGTTTTTGATGTGGCAAATAAATATTTACTTGAACTATCAAAATATTTTGTTACCAGGAAAAAATACCTACAATCAGTAAGCTGATTTTATTGACCCAACATAATACGTAGTTTATTTGGCAAAGTATATACGCAATATGATAAAATATTTGGTTGACATAAATGTAATAACTTCTTTCGAAGTGCTCAAATAAATACACATTTTGTTGCTTCAAGTAAGCCTTAATGTTTGTGAACGCCGTAGTTTATCACATCTCGATAGATATTTTACAATTTCTGTGATAATTAGCACTATAACTTAAATTGCAAGTGCTTCATTCCAGTACAACCTCGATAAAACTATTTATACAGGAAAATAAATAAATCTGTAAAATTGGTAAAAAAAAATACATCGGTGTAAATATAATGTATTTTACCTGTTAAAAAATATAACGGCAAGCTTTGGCAAAGGACGTTAATGAGCGATCCTTAATACGGGACGTCCCATTCTTCGGTCCACCTTTATTTATTAAATGACTCTGCACGAATATATATATATATGTATGTATGTATATATATATATTTATTTATATAATCACCAAACCAATATTTAGCGGTTCTAAAGCCCGGTACACACTATCCATAATTCAGTATAGAATTCCGTACCAAATTCTGTGCAAGTAGCACTACGACAGTGTGTACCACAACAACATTGGTTCCAGACAGAATCCCATACTTAATTTCACAGATAGAGCCCGTCCTATTTTTCATCGTAGTGTTTGTTCACGCGCATGCGCAATCCACAGTTTCAGCCACGGCGCATGCGAAGTAAACAAGCAGGGTTGCCAATGTGATTTGAGAAGAAGTAAAATTCTTGTCTCCTGCTAAACGATGGTTGCCAGAGTTATGCAAATCTAAATAATTCAAGATAGTGTAACTTATTTGGGAACCACATGCGTGTCTTGTTTGTGAAATAGTTTTCGGGAATTCTATAGTTATACTGTATGGATTATACCAACCAACATCATAAACATATTTTTCTTCTCTATGTACTGTATGTTTTGCTACATAATTCTGATATAAAATCCCTTTCGAAGTTTATGAACAGAGCTAAGTAAGGAATTGAGAAGAGAATTAACGATAGTGTGAACCGGGCTTAACAGAATATAACACTTCGACAGTGAAATAACAACAAGAAAGTAATATTGCTTCGTCAACAAAACAAATTTATTTCGTCTTATATAAACAAATTATTTAGCTGCGCCAAGCAGATTTTGTTTAAACTTAACTACAACTTTCTCCCGGTGTACAAAAGTATTGCTCAGGTAAAAATTATAAATTTTATGCGTGACACCCATGTTCCATTTCGAACATAAATGCCGTAGACACGTTTAAAAGTGGAATCCGAGAAGTACACGTGTTCACCGCAAGTTGCAAATATTGGTGATGGCTTTCCATCACTCCAACGTATTGCTATAATTTAAACTTTAGGAAAAAGGGGGAGGTTTTAGACAGTTGATACTTAAGTGCTTTTCTGAGTAATTACGACTCACTGCTTCATCAAACACAATTGTATGTAGAAAATAGGTGAAAACTACTATTTTTACATGATGGGGATGACTGCAGAGCACCAAACCTCTTTTATCCAAGATTTTGAAACTAATTATTTTGAATACCACGGTATGTTGCTTTAACACAAGAACCGTAAAACGGGGTGAGATTATGCCACGTTGGGGTGAGATTGTGCCAACCTAATTCTACATAAAATAATATCATATAATATTTTATTCTTGTGTTGTTTTTTCAAAATTGATTCATTCTTAAGGACTATGCCTATGTACTTGCCTTTTTTAATATATGTAAACAAACATATACAATTATGTTGTCATAATTTCACCCCACTTGGCACAATCTCACCCTGTTTTATGGTACCTCTCACAATAATCTACATAGTTTACTTATCGAACTCTGCCCAAGTCAGCAATCCTCTCGCACAGTTTCAGTAACGTACCCGAAACACGTTGTATATAGGGTGCTGCGAATTGTAGCGCAGGCACAGGTGTTGTCGCTCAGGGTCTCGTATACCAATGCTGTGAGATGATCCAAGCGAAATAAATCCAGAGAGCGTGGCGTCAAACTCGCTGATCCGCCTCTCCCTTGCCAACGCTCATGAACAATGAACACGAAGAGTCTTACAACTGGGGTGTGCTTGGAATCCGTCGTGTTGTTACCACATATAGCTGACATTAAAAATCCTCCAACAGGCAAACATTATTTTCTCAGTGTAATGATATGATATCTCAGATCAATTTTTTTTTAAAATAAAATATAAATTTTTCAAGGGCAATTATATTCCTGAACCTATGATTCATTACAGGACATAGGTCGTATAATATTTTCAATTCCATTTAGCGTTGGTAATACCTGCAGTCCAGAATTTTCCTGTGGAAGGAACTGTCATTCACTCTCTCACCAACGAGCAATGCAAACTATTGGTCCTAGAATGTGCAAAAATTCAATGTAGTTAACTCGACAGTGTATAGGTAGTCTGTAAGAAGAGTTTACACGAACTTTTTCGTTAAAACGTATTCGAATCTAATATGACAAATGCGCCAATACTGCTGAGTTATATATTTATTGGGCCACATATGTTTTATTTGTACCCAAAATTTTCAAAATTTGCCAGTGTAAAGTTGGTAGAGCTCCACAAGATGTTTCTCTTTGCACAGAATAAATCTATTTAATTAACGGTTAATCTAACCTTCCGGCTAAAAAGGCTAGCTGTGAGGTCAACAATTTTTATAGGCATTCATTTATTTACAATGTGAACATTGACCTTCCAATAAGTATTTGTTATTCGTATGAACATAAATGTTGGACATGCAACCTATAATTTAATACTGTTAGTAAATTCTTTTCAAACCGAAGATTTTGACTGAATTACTAGAATGGAAAACTTAAAGAGTGGCCACCATGGAAAAAAAATAAGATATGCCACTTACTACCCGACCACGGCAACTAGTCCCGCGGGAAACACGCGAACTACCGCTGCGTCGTCCTTGAACTCCATGCGCACACGGTGTGGCGCGCCACAGCAGCGTCCATAATACTGTGGCACAGTGTGTTGTGTTCTGGTTCCATGCGTGCGGCGTGGTGCCACGTGAGAACAGTGCGGTAGGATTGTGAGTACGATGTCA
>PNEQ01129858.1:0-19076 GCA_003012365.1 Medauroidea extradentata | reverse complement strand
GGGGTAGAGGATGGGGGCTTCAAATACCTTCGACAGATCAGTGTAATGCACAGCGGGGTTGCCTACGCTGAGTATTCATTGCGCTCCCCTACGAAGACGGTACATTTCCGCCTACGGGTTTATAGTTAAAAAGTGCTTGTTTTGGCTCGTACTACCTGCCCTCAAGCGTTGTATCATGAATTAATATACACCCTGTATACTGTTAACATCACTTGCAGTTTCTAATATTTTGTAGGCCAATGAAGGAAAAACTGGAAAAGAACAATCCCAGAGAAAAGTTTTTTGTCCTCTTTATAAGCAAACATTTTGCTAGATTGACACATTCATTAAGGGAAATCTCTCTCGCAACTGCGAGATGCACAAAATTGCAACGACAGACATTTTCTCCATCGTATGTCTCTTGGAAAAAAGTTTTTGTTCATAAAGTTAGCAACATTTGTTGTCTAGGATATTTTGTTCTGATAATTGCATAATAGTTATGAGAAACCTGACATTTTTATTTAATGCACTGATTTATGTAACACACCTTCTTAACATGGAGATGTAGAAAACAGCTTACACTATCTGACAAACTTTTTAACTGTGTTTACCATTACCTATTGTTCAGTGGTAAGTTACACGACAAAAATGAAACACATTCACAATAATCACCCTAACTGACCCTACTGTATTGGTGGTGCAGTAAAAAGTGAGATTGAAGCAGTTATTGGACTTTCACATCATATCCTGAAGGATAGTTCAGTTTTCCAAGGTTTTTGTAATTCACTCCAGGTGATGATTCCTCAATACAGGCCCTGGTACATTCCGTTACCCTTTCCCCAATTGTACCTCTACCATGGAGCTATCCGAGAACATGTAGAACCTCAAATACGTTAAGTACTATTTGGTTGACATACTAACTACAAAATTCTCATAAACAAGAACTTTTATTGATACAAATATGTTGTTTGTATAACAATTATGTAATATCACACTACAACTCACAAAATACCATATTTGAACAATAAACAAGATTAGTTTCAAATTTCCCATGCTAGCCACTTGAATGGAAACAGTTTCTTCATATGTAATCTTGTAGTGGTAATGTTCAGCATTTTGCAAAATACTGCAGTAAAGAACATTATTTAAATAAATGTAACAGTCATATATTTTTAATTACCAACTCTCTTTTCACAGTATTTATACATTATTATTATTATACCAGAAGACGCATAGAAAGGTCTAGGATGTTTCGAGATTCTAAATTGTAAAATATTAGAGAAAAAATGTTCAAACAAAATAGTTTCTGTAAAACCATCACAATATTTTTGTCCCTTTACGTATTTAACATGCCACAAAGCAAATTAGTGCAGTGGTAAAACAATTAACATATATTCAGAAGGATTTGGGTTTGATACCCAGTACGGCCATTGGTTTTCCTACACTTGACAAATGTGCTGGGATAGAAACCAGCAGATTCCTGTCCCATTTCTTGTTCATCTGAGCCTGTCTCAAATGACCATATTGTCCATATGTTAAGTACTACCTACGTATTGTTATTATGTAGTTAGTAATTTATATTTATGACAAACTCTATAACTTCATTGTCACTACACATGGTAGTGAAAGACTTGCGCAAAATGTACACACATGCACACACTCATATGTTAACAGTAAGTACGCTTCTGTCAATGGTAATGATATTAAAGTGTGACAACTGACACAGTGGTATGTAACGTGAAAATTTCTGTTACAGAGAAAGCAAGTAGTCGTTTAAATTTTAGCAGCTTGTCAACATAATTGGATGTAGGAACATTTTTGCAGCAGGTTAGAAATACAGATTAATTTGCTTAGCTATTGTGAGTGTCCCCAGTGTATTGTTGATTTAAAACACATTTCAGAGGAGGGTTGTTAGTTACTTTTAAGAACACAGACATTAAAAACACAAGTTCCAAGCTGCCTAACACAGCAACAAATAACTTCTCCGGAAAATTATCTCACAATCTAGTACAGTAGAACCCTGTTATAACATTTTTCAAGGGACCTGTCAAAAAAAGTGTTATATGCAGGAAAATGTTATAAGCAGGAATCAGTATTTTTTCACCAATAAATGGATATTACACAAAAGTAACTTAAACCTTCATAGTTTATGTACAGTAAATAAGCCTGTAGTGAGATTAAATGAGGCTGTAGTTACTGTGCTATCAGAAACATGATGAATACATACATTGTGTGTATAATAGAGGATTTCCCACTTGACTTCTGTAGGTTCATGATCGTCATGTACACGATCACAGTCTTTAATATCACTGCAATGTACACTTATGACACTTTCCCAGACAACAATTTGGTTTTTACAGTTGTTTTTAGTCTCCAGCTTAGTAAAATATTACAGTTAAGAAACATTTTACCATGGTTGTGGTTCTTGTCTGAGAAAAAAATGATGTTATATGCAGGAAATGAAAATATTGGTGTTGTTATAAGCAGGAAATGAAAGCATTATGCTTTATGGAAAAATGGTGGGACCAATAAAAATTGATGTTATATGCAGGAAAATGTTATATCCGGGAATGTTATAACAGGGTTCTACTGTACTAAAATTCACAAGACATTATCAAAGTATTCTAACGTGAACTCTGCAGCAGGTTGTTTTTATCATTGGCAGGGTCAGCATCACAAGTCCTACAATGTTAGTAATGTGACGAACATTGCACAGTCAAGACCTTACATGTATGCGCAATGTCAGACCAGGCAAGGATGTCAGTGTCACCCTTACCACTCCTTTGCTTCACAACCTTGAATATGTTTCAAACAGCTCCAGGTAGGTGCTGAATGTTCATAAGAATACATTTAATTTAAATTTACTTAAATAGAATAATGCCAAATAGTTTGACAGTAAAGTCAAAAAGTGTGGGAAAGGAGGAGGGAATACACCATCACATTGTAGTTTATTTTTGTCCTGGGACCACAGAGAACATTCAGGGTAATGTTGTCAAGACTTTTCTTTTAAATTTTTAGTAAGTTATGATATCTGCTGTCGTCAATTTTCAACAGTAAAATATACAAAATACAATGGTGGTAGAATATGTACAATTCTTGCAAAATATATATAGCCCATATATTTTCATATTTCAATGAAACAAAAATATGCAAGTGGAACAATTCTTTCTTGCACACAATTTATATTGCAACTCGATACTGTTCTTTCTTGTTACTGCACGTACATTCTGGTCAGAGGACAATATAAAATATTTATTTAAAGTATAAAAATGCTTAATTATTCTATGCCCAGGCCTACACTGGTGCAGTAGATGCTTTTCGACATTGAAAACATGTCACAACATGAAATTATTCAAGAGTTCTTGTTGGTATACTATATCGAAAACCTGAAGGAATGACTTACTGGTATGCATGTGATGTATCGTTTTGTGGTTTATAATTTTAAATGGTTTCATTTGTTACGATGAGATTGGCAGGCTATTTTTCTAGTTTGTTGCATTTCAGGAGTAATGAATTTAATTTATACATTCACCTTAAAGTTGTCTAGTCTTAATATTTGAATTATGCAATTTACCAGATCATGACGAATTTATTTTCAGGTTACAAACTAATAAAACACATGAGATTCTACTGAACACATATTTCCATTATCAATACCTGTTATCGGAGAAGTCTCTACCAGAAATATTAATTAACGAAAAATACCAAAACTGTATAGCAACTACTGGAAATTTGCCCATTCAAACGAGACATGAAAACTTGACATTCATTCTCGCAGTACAGAACAAGGCCGACTTACAAATCCGTACACGAAATGAATGTTATGGCCATTTGTAAAGAAAGTATAGGTTTCTTAGTAGCATAACACACAAAATAAAAACGAGAACATATTAAGTTATTGGGCAAACAGCACGCATGAATAAACTTGTTTACAACTACTACGCTCTATGCGACAAAAATACGTATTTACTACATAACATTGTACATATCCCAACACAAACATCGTTATTTAAACATTTCACAACTCAAAATAGACAAATTTTACAGTTCCGACATAAAATTTAACTAAATTCGCCAAAATCCAGTAGCATGTTTTGTAAACAACTAGAATCAGAGAAATAAAGACCAAAACAACTGTTTTGGTGTGAGATAATTCACTGCCACTCCGAGGCAATATCTGCATGTACAATTAATGATCAGAGTGGCAGTGAGCAGTAATTTGATGGCTGTGATACGGTGTTGCCAAGTTACATGCCCGTAAAATAAAAGTCAGCTAAATTTTTCAAGGAATGTGCTTAGTGAATTGCAAATAAGGTAAGTGGTGTTACGATCCGTAACTTAAAGTTACTGGCAGTAACTAAGGAAAGTTAGTGAATAGACCCCCTGGTGTGGTTTTTGTCACTTGTAGAGGGTAGACTTAAAAGACAACACCAGTGTTTCAGCACCGTGGACACCCCTCTGTAAGCAACTCGCCTCCTGCATACAGGGAGACCGACCTTGCTATTAGGCAGGCTGTTTCCTCCCACTTCCCTTCTTTCCACACACACCCTGGTTCTGTGAATGACATCTGCCGGGAATATCTGCATCCTGCAGGACACCTTGTCAGCAAGCTTCGAGTTGCTTCTAACGTGGTCGCTGCGACTTCAAGAGGATGAGTGTGTAAGAAAGTGAGTGCAAGAGAGAGAAAGAGAAGAGCCTTGCTCCCTCCGCCAGAGCCACCCTCGCCTCTTGTTTCACAGCTATAGTACATTAGTTTTCAGAGTTCTGGTAATGTGTTCGTTTCACAGTGTCCATGGCTCTGTTGCTTTGTTTTTAACATAATATGGTTAGCTCCATGATTTTATATATATTTTTTTCATGCCAGTGTGAAAATGGCATGTGTGGCAAATTTCGTGCAGACAGCAGAAAGACGAGTGCGGATGTTACGATTATCATTTAGCTCTCGCCCATTTGCTCAAAAATTGGACATAGTATCTAAAGGTAAGCCCATACCAGTTCTTCCCAATTTGAAGTCAAAGACCAAAATGTGTGAGGAATTTTCATTGCGAAAGTTATGAATCTAGTAAGTGGTTATGTAGTTGCAAAAAAATGTCAAGATTGTTCTGCTGGCCTTGCAATATTTTTTCTACCGAAGTAAACATTTGGATAACACAGGGTGTCGGTGACTTAAATAACTTTCATAACTTTCGGAAACGACCTGAAACTACCCAGAACCACATAACTTCTTCGGTTGCACTAAAAACATTCGGAAATACTAGAAATGAATTTAAACTTAGTGAGCAGCATAGATTAGATGTACAAAAACATAACGAAATGGTTAAAAACAACAGGTACATAATTAGCCGTTTCATAGATGTAACTTGTTTTCTGGCAGAACAAGAACTTCCATTCAGAGGTCACGACGAAAGACAACATTCAGATAATCGTGGAAATTATGTAGAATTGTTAACTTGAATAAGTAAGTTTGATAACAAGTTAGACTCTCATTTAGAGAATTCTAAAGTTTTTACGGGTGTGTCAAGTGACATCCAAAATGAAATCATTCACAGCGTGGCAGACAATTTAACAAGTGAAATAAAATGAGAAATCAACGTAGCCTCTTTTGTTGCTGTAATAATGGACAAAACCACGGATGTTTCGAACAAATCCCAGGTATCTATTGTATTGCGATACTGTACTTCGAAAGATATCGTAGAGGAAAGATTGTTAGGCTTCTCTGACTTTAGTGATGACCGAACTGCTAATGCATTTGCTACGCACTTATTTGAATGTATGAGGAAATATGACTGTGAAAGCAAAATTGTAACCTAGACATACGACGGTGTTATGTCTGGCAAACACAGTGGCTTGCAAGCCCAGGTTAAAGCTCAATACAAACAAGCTTTGTTCGTTCATTGTTATGCCCGTAAGCTGAACTTAGTCCTAAAACAGTCTGTGGACAACATTAAAGAATGTAAAATATTTTTCATGACAATTCTAGGTTTTGCTGCATTTTTTTCCAAGTCGCCTAAGAGAACTCGCACACTTGAATAAGAAGTGAAGAAACGATTCCCCTCTGTAGCACACTCTAAAAAATAGTTTGTAAATTTACTAGACGTGCGTATGAGCGCTAAGAAAGTAGGTATGGTATAATAGTTTCCCAGACACCCATGGTAGCACTCCTAAACCTAATTATAAAACAGTCAAATATATATTAAAATTACGAGACTTGTATTGTAACATTTGTAAACGTTTGCATACAGTATTTACAAGACGGAAGTATGGTAACTGTCCCATACTGCGTCTGGGATAATAACTTCCTAAACATTTGAGAAAGACTTTTACAGTGCACCCACCAGATGGAACTACAAAATCAGACAAGTTGAGACTGTTTTTGAAAATAAACGCGACATTGTACAGCTTTTAGAGTGTATAATTGATAACAGAGAGAAATGGGATGTCGATACTGTAATGTCCGTGGTTTCTATGCGACTTTTCAAGACTTTAGTTTCAACTTTCTTCTTAATTTTTTCTCATAGATTTTTCCCTTTTCTGACTCTCTTTTTGAAGTAATGCACAAGGGACATGAATTAGGTTACTGCAGTCAGCGAGTCGAACAGTGCCTGACACATCTTGAAAAACTACGTGAGGGTTTTGATGATTCTTAAGCTATATTTGAGGGAGATTTAAGCAGAATGACAGACCTCGTAAGCACCTCTCAACTTAAGAAAAGACAGCGAACAGACAGCGTCTCAAGTGACACAAAGACTTGCTATCGTAGACTTTATTTTGAAATCATTGACACTATTAAGACAAAAATAAACCAAAGATTTTGTGATATTGACAGTCTTAAATTCATTGGTCTACTAGAATTTAAAAAGTTTTCTACTTTGTCGCAGTTTTTCCCTGAGCAAATGTTCCAGTCGTTAAAATTTTCATATGGGCAATATTTAGACAATGCCAGGCTTAGAAGCGAACTTTCGATAATGTACTCTTCAGAGGAATTTCGCGAAGGTAGTGTCGCTGACAGTCATGAATATTTGTTTTTAAATAAGTTGCAAAAAACACTTCCAGAAGCATAGAAATTGATTTGTTTGGTATTGACAATCCCAGCAACTAGTTCATCTGCGGAAAGGTCTTTCTCTGCTGTGAAAAGAGTTCACACGTGCTTATGTAATTCTCAAGGTCATTATCGACTCTCAGCCTTGTCTATTTTGTCGACTGAAAAAAATCTGCTAAAAGTGTAAAAAAAAAAAAAAAAAAAAAAAAAAAAAAAAAAAAAAAAAAAAAAAAAAAAAAAAAAAAAAAAAAAAAAACTCATTTTACAACGATGTTATAGACATTTTTACAAGGAAGAGTCGCCACATGGAACATCCATTTAAATAATCCAGGTTAGACTTCAGAAGCATGAACTGTGAACAGCTGAGTAGCCAGAGTATTGTGCTGACGACGCCCGCCTTCTCTTTGCAGCCAATCACCTAACGACCATTCAAATCTACGGGTAAGTCATGTTGTTACATTGTCTTGTGTCAAAAATAGTAAACGTGACACAGTGTCACCTTTACTTATTTGTTATATTTGTTTTTAAAAAGCAGTTTTATCTGGCTCGCAGATGGGTAGGACATATCACAATTTTAATAACCTGCATTGTAGTTGTTTTTCCAAAACAAACATTACTTTGGTCAGTTTATGAAACATTAATTTTATCTGTTTATACGAAATAATGCTCTAGTACATATTGCTGTACTATTGGATTGGTTCAGAAATATCAAATGTTTTGTATGTGTGAATGAACGTGTTTTACTTGTGTGATGTGGTCTGTGTGTACGGGTATAAGATATATGTTTGTAAATACATATATTTAATATAGGACAAACATAGCACGGTTCAGTAGGGCCAGCTGCATCCCTTTCCCTCCGAAAAAAAAAAACATTCACCCGTTGTTCAAAATAAATCAATGAGTTTAACAAAAATATCCTTAAATGCATTACCATTTTTTTTAGTTTTATATTATATTTAAATTCAGAAACCCTTTAAATAGCAGCAAATTGCACGTTATAATTCTAATTTTCTTGGGGGGGGGGGGGGGAAAGACCCCCTGCATTAATGGCAGGTACTAGTGAAAAGCTTCCTATATATTATATATATATATATATGCTTACATAACCATCTAATCCACGCCTCGCCACTGCTCGGGACAAACGACATCATCAATCTACCGACACAATTTCCTGGCACCGTGCAATGTCGTTAGATGGAGGGTTTACTATAATTGGAGGGTCTGATGTCATAGTGAACCAAGACCATTTTTCTCCCTAAAAAAGGAAGTTGTTTTCTTTTACCCCAAATTAGATGTATGTATAACTAAACAAACACGTTCAAAGAATGTAATAAGAACTACTTCATGTACATCAATACTGAATTTCATGGTTCATGTATGAATTTTAAACTTAGTTTTCCAAACATTTAAGAAAAAAGGACTTAGTTCAGTATGGCATCAGACCCTCCAATTATTGTTGTCATTTTCATTGCAAACGATGAATACTAAACATTTAATAGTTACAGAACTGCATTTCCTAATCTTTGCAGTACAGCTAAAGCAGATTTGATATTAGAATTAGTAAATTACTTTCTTTGATCACGTTCACAAAATGAAACACACTGCAAACATTTCACCAACTTAAGGTCACGCAAATGTTGCTCTAGAGTGTACTGGGTTACGGTCTACCAAAGGCAATAAATGTATCTTGATTGTTTTGGATGTTATTTGAACTTTGTGTTTTTGATTGCCACGCGCAGCATCGGAAGTTCGGAGATCCAACGGCACTTGGTCGAACAGGTCTGGTCTGTATTTCACTCGCTCATGGGCAACGCCACCTACTTTACATCTGTGAGTTTCAAGGATATGTGTTTTCGCTTCGCGATTTCACATTACACGTGCAGCCCATATTTCCCGCGTGGGAACAGGATTGAGTGTTTCAACCGAAACCTAAAGGTGACGTCAGCATTGTTCACTGCAAAACCTTTGGGATGAAGACCTTGATTTGGTCTCTATTGCGTTTAATTCTGCCATCCACGGCACCACCAAGTTTAATCCGGCTCGAGTTTTGTTAGGGCGTGATTTGCTCCATCCCTTGCTCAACGTGTCGGGCCGCTCGTGAGCTGATGGCGGCGGAAGTGGTTGGCAATTTGTATGACACACGTGGGCGCCTTCAGGCTAGGTATAACGCCTGCAGTGTGGGTTCTGATTTTCAGGTAGAGGACTCCATGTTGTGTAAGCCATAAACTGATGTTAAAGTATCAAGGTCCGTTCGACATTGTTAAGACTGTTGGGACACAATACCGTCCTTTTGAGCGAGCCCATTACGGGAAAAGTTGTGCGTAAGGCCCATGTAACTCATCTTAAGATAGCTGTTAAATCATAAGTGTATGAATAGTTATGCCGCAGGATGAGGAGTTTGTGTCATCACTTGGTGGACGACCACGCTGCGCTTCCGGCCAAGATTGGGTTTCGTGGAAGAGTGTGGGCAGGGTCCGCTTTCACCTTTCTCTGTTCCCTCCTGTTTGATCACTTCTGTATGGGTGTCCATATGCGGTTACCTTGGAAAGACTGTAGTGTACTGGTGTATTGTTTGTGGTTGGTGTGCGCTGGTAGTGTGTGTGTTAGTTTTGGTGGTTTTTGTGAGTTTGTGTTAGGGGAGTGGTGTTTGTGTTTGTAACAGCTGGTTGTGTGTCTCTCGGCAGAGATATGTGTGTATTCTTATTACAGCGCTGTGAGTTTTTATATTAAGGGTTTTACTTGTGAGGCATCTGAGGCCTATTGTGTATATGATCATTGTATTGCTGTGATCATATGAATCCGCGCTATTGCATATTCATTAAGTTATTTTATATTTTTTGTTATTGCATCATGAGTGTTTATGAATGGTTCCTTCTGTGAAAGTGTAACATATATTTTGTACCCGAATCTTTGGAATAATTTTAATGGGATTTTATATTGATGTGTTATTGATTTGTCTTGAGGAACAGAATAATTAACTTGCTCACAGGGGATGACCTTTTGGGTCATTTGTTTAGATGATTGTTTAATGTTGTTTTCATGTATTTGGCGGCACCGTGCTGGTGAATCTTCACCTTTCTTCCTTTGGGTTGTACGAGCTTTGAGCGGCTAATGAGCGAGAGTGGCTTGGATTGGGGCCCAGCTTCTAGGCTTTCCTTGGCAACCCGATCATGGATGTTTGCCTCTGGCATGGTCAGAGACGGAGCCCTCTTACGCCTCCAGGGCATGTCTGGAGGTTCCTGTATGTAGGAGTAAGGAGGGGGGAATTGTACTGGGAGTTGGTAACTCCCAAGACCGGTCGGTACATGTGAAGAAGAATCGCAGTGTTTTACTATATACATAAAGGATTTTCTGTTACGTTGCTTGAACATAAACTTGAGTGCCTCATCAATATGACTGTTTGATCGCCTCGCCTGGATGACTTCGTGTACGCTCGGTTGTTGTCGGCCTTGCTTCTGTTCGCCCTCCTTCCCCCTTCTCATTTTACCCCTTCTGCGCCGGCTGGGTTGCAAGTGTGTGCCGGCCAGTCAGTCTTCTCCCGGGCTCGCCCGTGGGCAGTTGTGTTGGCTCTTGAACGCGGCGACACTCCCTGGACGTTTCTTTCGTAAGTTTATTGTTTCATGCTCATGTTATCAGTTTATGGTTTTTGCTTATGCTTGGTTCACTCTGCTTAGTTTGTTATTTGCGTTGCTATATGTCAGGGTTAATTAGTCATGGCTGTGGGCTTAGCACAGCCGGGGCATGTGTCCCTGTGGCTTGTTAATTAATTGTGGAGCGCGTGCGAGTCGCTCATTACCACTGTAATGTATTTTGTGATAAGTTCAACTGTTTATTTCTATTCACAGCTTAACGATTTAGTGATATTGGGTTGTGCCAAATTTGATTACAGTTTGGGTATTAATTGTAATTATTCTCTTGTACCTATTATGGAGTATTAATACATGCTATTATGTAAAGAATCTGGATTAGATTTCTTTGTAGCTATTTAGCATACCTGTGTTGTTGTTTTCGATATAATGTTGTGCGTTCTCTTGGGTGGGTGTGTTGGGTGGATTTGTGCCTTGGTTAGAGCCTTGTTCGACCAAGATTTGCAGCCCGTTTCACAGTGCCTGCGTGAGAAGCAGGCAGTAGAGTTTCATTAGATCCTGAAATACTGGTAGGTATTCCTAGCATTTATAATTTGACATAAACTATGTTCTACATTACTTTTTTTTAGATTCCTGCAAAGTCTTAGTCAATGCATAACCCGCCAAACGACGCTGTCTGTCTTGTGGACTTCTTAACGGTGCAGTTCAGCCTTTCGAGTAGCTTCTGATAGCAAAAACTGTTATCTTTTAGAAGAGTGATCTTCAGGCTGCGTTAATTTGCACCTTTTGGCTTCATTTTGGGCTTTTTTAGTTCTTCTCCCAAGCCCCATGTTTTACACTTTCACTGAAGCTTACAAAAAATATAATGAGAAACTATTCAAATAAACTTAATAGAAAATAAACTCTGCAACCATAAACTAAATCTATGAAATAATCACATAAGCAAAAAAGAATTTCTATTATCATCCAACCAGAAAGAAAGTTTTTGTTTGTAATCAATGCATACTAATTACTTTTTTACAAACAAAATATTAAAGAAAACAAAACAAGTATAAATGACAAATAAATTCATATTTATGCCCAAAACGTGCATTGGTTCACTACAAAAATCTTTAATAATATTTAGTGTGTGCAAGTAATTTAAAAAGAATAAAGTAAAAGTAAAAACACAAAATTTCTCTCTTGGCCTATTAACTTAATTAAAAGTAGCTACAAATATTTTGATGATGAGCGTTGTCACGTCGGGAGACCACTAATTGTAAACAACGTTGGCAGTAACAAAACCACAATATCTAATAATTTTAGTTCTCACTCTTAATTAATTTACTCTGAAAAATTCACAAAACAGATGCAACCGTCAATGACATCTGCCCTGACGTGTCTGCCAGTTCGGGTGGCCACATTCTGTGACGCCCCAGTCCCCTTTGCTGCATACCGCGCGACTATCATGCGAACACCTATCATATAATTGGTACAATATCGAAACACAGCATGAACTTAGTAGACCTTGTAAGATTGATATACACTAGTAGGTATTTTCTATTTTTTATATTTATGAATAACTAATTATACTTCTTCATTCAGCAGTCCCATGACTCGATGAAGCTCATTATCCAAATATTAATAATTACATTTAATGAAGTCAGGCCAAGGCCAAAAGAGAAATTTAATTTTGTATTAGTAATTTTTTAATTACCTTTATTACGTATTATAATCTGTATTATGCCAATTCTCCATATATAATTCGTCATATGGCAATGTAAGGGATCATCAGGAATGAACTGTAACAATAAACATTAAAAAAAGGTAGAAAGTGGAGTGATTCATTGTGCACGCTGTCTATGAAATGTAGCACTGAACAGGGCAGGCTAATTTCAGTGACCATTTCCTCCTGGCCAACGAGGACTAAATCTGTGTGGCAGCTGGAATGATGTCCCGTGTTCATGGGTCTGCTCGGCGCTTCACTGCCTGCATGTCTCTCTGTAATTGGCTCTAGCATCTCGTCAGCCTGTGTACTAGGAGTCCTTGACCAGTGCATGGACGGCGTTGCAGCATGTCACGCATATTCTAATTTACGTGAAGCAACTTAAATTTTTCGCATATGGGAATTGTGCCGGACGATGCCGTTGGTTGACTGGTTTTCTCAGGGATCTACCGTATTTTCCGCCCTTTCATTCTGGTGCTGCTCCAAACTCAGATTATGTCACACCTAACCAGCGTTGAAGACCTATATATTAAGCGCTGACCAAAATCAATTTCTCTCTCCCTCTTTCACCTGAACTTCATAAAGTGAAAATTAATTGGTCATTACTTCATGCTATTCAAACATAAATATTGCAGCAACAGCTAAAAGTCCTGTAAGAAAAAGACTGCAACGAAAACACTGCACGCCAGTTCGGGGCGGTACGAAAAGAGGCAATATACTTCTTGCCAACCATGAGACACTGGCTCTTATCGCTATGCTGTTCCCACACATCAAAGCAGGAAATTCGACACCAGCAAAGACTCCTCTTAAGAACCTGTGTCACTTTGAACCAGTACTCCCCTCTGCAGCATTCCCTCTGCTAGGGCTATAACCTGCCAGGAGTAAATGGCTCGTAAATTAAAAATAATTGAGGCAGAAATCCCCCTTTTCGGAGCCCCTCACAGACCATGGAATAGGCAGGCACGGGCCATCAGCAAATCCGCTTACTAATTAACACGACCCTTTCATTTGTTAATCATCTATTTGACTCGTAACAGGATTCATACAAACAACAAACTCCTTCACAAAGTTCCTCAAACTTACATGAATATACAGATAAAGATAAGTTTTTTGATAGTCTACTACTTGAAATTCAATCTAGGCCTATACGGCTTAGTGATCTAATAGTGCAGAACCAAATTGAAGGCAACAAAAACCCATACTTTTCCAGGTTTTCCAGACCTGTAGGAACCCTGCTTACATATTAAAAGAGCAAGATGTGCAAATATAAAGAACTTAATATATAATAAATCAAGACTGAACAATGTGCTCGCATGACCGCTACTCTACCTGTTCGTAAAAAGTGGCACTCCACATATCGCCCTTCTTTGCCACTCATGAATGATACAAATATTTGGTAGTAGTAACTTACAAGGAAGAGATGGGTTGAAGTTTGAATAAGGAAATGACTGTGACATCACAGCACAGTTACCAAAAGAATTATTGCAGTGGTGATAGCTTGACCACCACAGGTTTACATCTACCTTCCACCATTCTCAATCACTGTATGTATGGGAGCGTGATTTTCCGTAACATGAACCAGTGGCTGCCGGCACTATCTCACAAGAATAATGAGGCATTGCTGTTAGGGCATATGGTGCTGAACACAGCACATAATAAATTAGATTTTTAAAATTAATAAACCGAAAAAATTGAAGTCTGACAAACAGAATTTTACTGTGGTTTAAAACTTAAATATTACTAAACCACAAAATTGAAATAACTCGCCTTACCACTTTGAAGAAATTTCAACATCCAAAAAGTGATAAACTATCCATGTAAACGAACGTCAATGTACAGGAACACCCGTCGTCAGTCTTTGTACAAGTGAAAAAGCCCAAATGATTTACACAACACATATTTCCTCCTCATTATCACAACATCTACATCCAACCTTGTTCCCACATATACTGACTTTTTTATACATATGTACAAAAAAAAAACATTGGAAGTGACGACATTACACACAATACTAGTCAAAAGAACAATAAAGAATATTTTCTAACATTCCCCCTCGAATTCACTTTTTCAAAGTGATATTCGATTCAATTATACACATTACGAACAATGAAAAATAAAGTCTCTACTGAAATATGTCCTTGAACAATGCCTCGGCAAAAATGTCTGATATGTTTTCACATGAAGGAACATATACAATATTCAACACTCCTTTCGTGAAAAAGCAGAGATTGCAAATATTGATGATTTTTAAAATGTCATCTTTTCTAATGTTAGATACTTCAAAGATATGTTTCCTTTTATGTTGCCGGTGAAAGGGGATGAGACAGTTGACAGTGCAATGGATAAGCTGCACAAACAGTTTACTGCTCTCCAGTTAGAAGACATATCTTCCCTTGTAAGTACAGATGAGCGTATTGATGTGAAATGGGCCACAGTAGCTGGTATTGTAGGCTTGGATGCACTCCCAAAGTTCGATAGAATGAACAAAGTAATGCTTTCGATATTAGCTATCCCTCACAGCAATACAGAGTGTGAGCGGGTGTTTAGACTTGTGACAAAAAATAAGACTTAACGTTTAAATGATTCTGCGTTAAGATTTCCATAACTAAAAAGGACTGAAAAAACACCAAAACCTGAAACGGGCATACACAGGTTAATTTACTTTGAATAATATTCCTAAGCATACAGTAAAACCTCTCTATAAAATAAAGACCCCTCATGGTTCCCTAGAAGAGGGTTTTTATATAAGGGTGGTCTTTACGAAGAGAGTTAATTGTGCAGTAAAACCACTATTTTGAAACCCCACGGTTCTTGAGTAAAGGGTTGTTATAAAGTGGTTTTACGGTACATCAATCTTGCGTGTTGAGCAATTTCCAAATAATCTAGTGAATGTGAAGTTATTCACAACTCTTTACTGCACATTTCGAACGTGTTGTTGAGTGTTCAAAAAACATTTTTTTTTTTACAAAACTATTAGACACATTTCGATTAAGCTAATGTATGAAAAGAAAACACACTTCAGACAAAGATGGAATGTCTTTGTTTAGACATACGTTGATTAAGAGTGTTGACTGGTTTAACATCTGTGAGAATTTGGTATATAGGGAAACCCATGCTAATGAAATTGCATTTGGAGAAGCCACTTTTGGAGATACGTACATCAAACAGAAAGCAAATTGTGAGAAATGTTATTGTGAATCGCTGTACATAGTAAAATATACAAATGTTTTTTCACTTTTTTTCGTCGTGTTGTTGAACATTTAAAATGTTCCAGATATCAGGCTATACGTTTTTGGTACAAGAGTTTTAAGGAGGCAAGAAGCATTGAGTTTTCTAAACAAAAAAGTCAGCGGTGGCATGTATCTATCTTAAACAGGAACTTCAAAAAGTGAATATTAGTAAAAAATATTTGGTGCAGGGGCAAACATGGAGCAGAGCGAACATACCATCGCCGGGAAGATTGCTGTCCACCAAATGCAGGAGTATTGGGCGAGGCGCTGACGATCAAGGCGAGCGAAGAGATAAGCTGTAACATAATCCCCTGAGGATGCAGGATAGTGATTGGGATGGTAGGGGAAGGTGGCATTTGTCCTTGAGCTGTAGTCCAAGTCTTGTCATTCGTCATGTTATGTAGTGTAGTGCAGTAGTATGTTGTAATTCAATTTTCTTTCCATTTAAATATAATGATTTAACGTAAAAAGAGTTGTTGTTCATACTAAGTTGTGGCAAGTTTTACCATAGTTACCAATTCGTAAGAAACGTTTGCTAAAGTTTTCAACCAACTTCATTTTCGGTGTACCCGTCCGTGTATTAACATTCTAAAAATGTAGAACCTACATAAAATTGAATAATTTTTATTTAAAAATTTAAAAAGACATATTTAATTGTATTTGAACTGATCATTTCTTGAAAAATAGCTACATACAGCTATGAGTTCAATTAAATACATAATCAGGTTAAAAAAACAATGAATTTGGAAGCTTACATACATATGATAAAATAGTTTTGAGAGATTCAAAGGTGTAAGTGCATTACAATTTAATAATACAAAGAAGCATGTCAAATAATTTGGGAGTAAAGTGTTGAAATGACGGGTTATACACTTGTACGGAATGATCGAACTAAGAAGAGCGGGAAGATTCAGAGAACTTGGAGGAGGACTGAGAGGGGAAAGCAGTCCATGTTGGTGAGGACGGTGAGGGAGTGGAATGCGCTGCGGGAGGACATAGTTACAGCGAGGAGTGTAGGTCAGTTCAGGGGGTGATTACTAAGGGGTAAGGATTGAAGGAATAGCGACTTGCCACCGGGCGTCAGCTCAATCACAAATATTATTATTATTAAGATATTTCTTATCTTAACCCTGGTTAATCCCTATCTTAATCCTGGTTATTCCCAACTTCCTTCACCCTCATCGGTGCTCAAGACCCAAAATGTTACAAGCTGCCCTAACTTCTTGGCTGAATTGGTATCTTTGATTCCATAATTTTACATCAACACAGCACATTTGAAATAAATAGCTTTAATTGAACAACATTAAAAGAATTGGATACATGCATTTGAATCACAGACTACATACTAAGCGACTCAATATGTTGAATAAAATAAGAAAAACAATTTTATATCAAAAAAATTAAATCAGGTTTCCCAGCAGTGAATGTAAGCGCTTAGAAATAAATTTAACCTGTGATAACTAAATTGTAATAATTTAATTATTCAGTACTACAAAAATGTTTATTCTGGGCTGTTTTGTATCACTTTTCCCTGACCCAAATGAAAATTCCCTGATATTTCACTGACTTTTCCCTGTAAGATGAAATTCCTCGACTTTTCCCTGTTTTCCCTGTCGGTGGACACCCTGTTTATAGAAAAAAAGAACTAGTTCCAATTCAAGTTCATCAACAAGAACTTGTAAGTTCATAAAAAGTTCCTTTCGTATTTTGTAACTGCTTTTGCTTTGCCACACACAATATGACAGTTTAGGACCAAAGTGAGACTAGTTCCCTACATAAAATAAATATTACAATGTACGCTATATTTGATTTATACATAAACAAAAACTTGTAGGTATTTTCTTGAATATCAATTCTTAAATTCTTCTAATTTTTACCAACGTAGTAAAACCAATTTTGTTAGTCCATTATTTTGCATTTCACACTAAAATCACTAAAAAAAAACTGCACAAATCAAAAGAAACATGTAGATCAGCTGAAACTAATAAGGAAACACTTGACTAATAGTGAAGAAACAGAAGATACTCTTAGTGAGTTCAGCGTCAACCTAATGATATTGCCACTTCAGCGGTTTAAGCATCCGTTGACATTTATTTTCCAAACATAAAATGTTTGTAAATAATGTCCTCCCGAAATAAAATTCTAGCTACTGATTTCTTTATTCTGTCCCCATAACTCTCTGAATATTCTAACTAATGATAAAAAAAGTTGTAGGCTACATTAAGTAATGTTTGGCATTAACGGGCCTTGGTCCCTTAGAGTTAAGGAAAAATCAGCGTGACGGCATCACAGGTACCATCCTCTAGTCCATATCTCTGTCTCCCTCCCGTGTTTCCGCTCTTGCTAAGTTATGAGAGGAATTCCATAGCGCGATAAGATCTCCACCAGAGAACTACTCCCTCCTAATGACCTAGTGCGTCTGGTGACCGCTGCAGTGTTGCCAACCCTAAGAAGACATTAGCACGTTCTTGGAAGGTAGGGGGTTATTCGCTTTCTTTCCTCAGCTAGGCCGGGATCAAGGTTTGGCCGGGATAGCGATGGCTTTACTCTGCGGAACTCTTTCACATAGCCGGCTAACGATTGACATTCATACTTGCATGGGATCTATCACGATCATTTACTTAATGTTCATTTAAACCTTCAGTAACGAAAAGCTCATTAAAAGTTAGAAAGTGATACCTGGAATCGTACCTCTTGTAAGCCAATCATAGTCCGGCGAAATATCTCACCTGGTTGTGCTATCTTTGCTTCTCGTTTTACCCTTTTCTTTACTTCTACCGTGTGCTTTTCTGTTATAATACAGTTAATTTTTATTATGCAATAGTCAGCAAATAAACTGATGGAGAGTTTTTGTACTTTGTGTTATAGGTTTTATGTAATTCCATTCGAAAGATTAATTAATAGGTCAAGGGCCTGCCTGAAGTACAAAATTGTCATATATTTTTGCATAACTTGGAAATAAGTTTTGCCAATACATTAAGAATATGTACAGAAATACGAACGTATCTCAAGCAAAAATAGTACAAACAATGTAATGATACCCACACAATCAATAAATTATAAACACAAATTTAATTTAAAATAGTTAATTTATAGCGAACTTCGTATTTTAAGATTAGGCATACTAGTCACAGGATGCTCTCACTTTTGTCTAGCAAACGTTTCAATGAACTGCTCATGAAAACAAAATATTAAGCATTCTAAATAATGAGATATTTGAATTATGTTCTTCCTAAATGTAATCAGACGCTGTCAGTAAGAGTTTTGCTCAATTAAAACAAATAATAACATAGGCATTCAGTGATTCAATAACACAAAATGTTACTGGGCAATAAGAGCTTTTTTAAAAAAAAAAAAAAAAAAAAAAAAAAAAAAAAAAAAAAAAAAAAAAAAAAAAAAAAAAAAAAAAAAAAAAAAAAAAAAAAAAAAAAAAAAAAAAAAAAAAAAAAAAAAAAAAAAAAAAAAAAAAAAAAAAAAAAAAAAAAAAAAAAAAAAAAAAAAAAAAAAAAAAAAAAAAAAAAAAAAAAAAAAAAAAA
>PNEQ01129857.1:6999-16999 GCA_003012365.1 Medauroidea extradentata | reverse complement strand
ATATCATCAGTAACCTTTTACGAAAGTAAAAACCTTTTTTTTTTATACTGCTGAATTTAACACAATTGCTTCTAAATTATGAACTAGCATTAGAGTTCTTTGACTGAAACAAAGATAACTAGGGCTCCATTTTTGTCATGAGACGACCAATAATGAAAGTTGTACAGTTGGGGATGGGTGAAGAGGAGTGGGTACCTGGCGCATGGGCGGTTTTTTCGCGTGTAGCACCAATACTTTTTTAAGCGAAACCGCTTAAATTATTCCTATTGCGGTTAAATATGAAAAGAACGCATATTTGAAGCTACTCTTCTGACGTTTAAAAATTGCATGCACTCTTGCTATAAACATGATTTTGGGGCTCTCAAAATACCTAAAAATAGTTTTTTTTTAGACTGCTGTAACTCTGTAAATACGACCTGAATTCGTAAAGTGCTAAACGAGATGCGTGCATTTGTCTTAAATACGATCTGTTTAAAAATAAATATTTAGGTTCACCTCCTTAAGTCCCATACGAAAAAAGAGTTCTACGAAAACATTACTGCGAATAGAGGTGATATGCTTCTCGTCAAGCATGGTACTCTGACTCTAACCGCTCCTCTCTTTCCACGCGTCGAACGTGTAAATTAAAAACCTGTTCACACTACTCTTACGGGCGCGTAAAATTCGCATGGACTAATAGGACGAAAGGGAGTTGACATACCTAAGCCAGTGGTAATGACATTCTTGCAGTGGTGTAAAACACGGGTTCACTCATATTTCGTCTTAATCTCAAGAATGTGTTCGGTCAGACCATTTGCTTCCCGCCGTGATGATCCGGGTTCGATTCCCGGCGGGGTCGGTTTCCGGAATTTTGCATGTGGGAATCGTGCAGGACGATGCCGTTGGTCGGCTGGTTTTCTCGGGGATTTCACGTTTCCCCCGCCCTTTCATTCCGGCGCTGCTCCATACATGTCATCTCTCACCAGCGCCGAAGACCACGATGTTAAGCGCTGACCAAAATCTTTCACTCACACACTCAAGAATGTGCGGCAGTGGCGGACAGTGGACTGTCGACAGGTAGGACTACAGTTGCCGATAACTTTACATGGTTGCGCGCTACAGCCATCGATACGCTGCTCTGCAGGTGCATCTTATCACTAAGTAGTTATTGAACATTACAGTTCCGAGAATCTGCAGCCCTCCCTTGCAAGAAACCAACGGCCGCAAATGGCGCAGTTCCTGAAGTGTTAAAAACATTCACGGACTGCTTCCTCTTCAACTAATCAAGTCCCTAGGATTCGTAATTAGAGCCCCGATTTTATGGCAAAAATTTTTTCGCACCAATTTATTTCAGTGCCTCATTTGCACATCTGCACCACTGCTTCATGATCAGTGATTATATGTCGTAACTCTCACTTGTCTTGGGGTTGTACTTGCAGAATACAGGCGTATGACGTCACAATTGCCTTATTCTTATAGGCGCAGTTAAATGAGAGACATGACTGAACAAACACACGCTGCCAATAACGGTGAGGTAGAGTTGTCGATTTGCGCGTAAGGCATTGAAACAAAGTGATAAAGTATTTTCGCGACAAAATCGTGCCTCTATTCATAATAACTATAAACGTGAACATTTCGCGTTATTATCTAACAGCAGACTGGACTCCAATATACTGTGTTCTCATCTGACTGCTGCTGTTGGCTGACAGTTTGTGCGGCCCGTCTTAAGAACATGTTTCATCCAATATTTAAAGACACTGGAAAATCACGGGAAAAGTTGAATGTTTGCTAAGCTCCATCGTGCTATATATAAAGATGAAGGTTTTGCGGTGATATTGGTGATTGTTATGTCTAGCACTGTTTCTCTATAGCCAACGTGCCGAGTTATAACTAAACAGCTTTACACAAAACATGTGCAATTTGTCCTCAAAACTGTTTATGCACGTCACAAATTGCTCCTTCAAATAATAGTAGGATAAAGGTTTCAGTTTGAGCCTATGCTGACTGTGAACATTTTTTTTGCGAATTTTCAGAGTCTCTACCGATGGCATACATTCAACTCTAAATGCCCACTATCATGTAATACGGGCGCACAAATGTACCAGTGGCGTGCCGTGATCACTTTTCAGTGGAAGCGGTGTTAGTAGAGGCCCGTGTTTTTCGCGAAATAAATTTTGCCCCACTGTGTTTTGGTGTCTTAACGTGCACATCTGCTGTTCTGCTTCGTGGTCAGTGATTGGACATTTTAACTCTCGCGAGCCTTGGGATTCTACCGGCAAATCATAGGACGTAAGGTGTTGCAGGAACATTATTGCAATTGGCTTAGTCAAATGAGATACGATTCTTCATATAGACATGCTGCCAATAACCACGAAGCATAATTTCAGATGTGTATGTAAGGCACTGAAACAAACTGGGACAAAATTCTTTCTGCGAAAAACAGGGGTCCCTAGTCATCGTTTATTTGAATCACTGTTTTCCTAGCCAACATGCCCAGTTATAACTTTATAGCTTTAACAAACAACGTGTGTGATTTGTCCTGAAACTGTTCACATGCGTCTCAAATTGCAACAGACAGTAATAACATGATAAAAGAACTCCATTTTATTTGCGCCTGTGTTGACTGTAAACATTTTTGCGGATTTTCAGTGCCTGTACAATTACATGTATTCAACTTTAAATGCCCACTATAATGTAATACGGGAACACAAAGGTAGCAGTGCCATGTCGTGGTCGCTTTTCAGGGGAAGAGGCATTATATCCTGCTATACATTCTGGATATGCGACTTTATTGTGCATGAAGTAAACAACGAATAAAATTATTCTTCAGTTACTGGGGTTGTGTGATTGGACAATTCCTAACTCGCTTCCCGCTTCTTACTGGCAGAGGAGTGTACCTGACTTTACAAGTCTAATGGCTCCACAGACAACTCAGAGTTGAGTAGAGTCATTGCTAGAGCCACGATTTTATGGTGAAAAGATTTTTGCAACATTTGGTTTCGATGCGTCATGGGCACGTCTACAGGTCTGCTACATCGCCCGTAATTGGATAATTTTACTCTCACTTGCCTTGGCAAATTACAGACGTAAGGAGTCACGCTAATCTTATTCTGATTGGTGCAGTCAAATGAGAAACGTGTCTGAACAAAGACCCACTGCCAATAACCATAAATCAAAGCTGCTGATGTGAACGAGAGACACTGAAACAAAGTGGGGCAAAAATCTTTTCGCGAAAAAATCGTGGCCTTAGTCATTGCTTAGCACCGCTTACCTTGCATGGTACACTACCACGCTTCAGCACTGAAAGTTACTTGAACGATACTAAGGCCCAGATCAAATATCGTCATGAAATGTGTTCGGGTGAGCACAGGCCAGTTGATAATAGACTATCGCCAATTCATAACGCCAAATTTACACATCTCCAACAATCACTTAGCATTTAAAATTACTGGACCACTAAACGATTTCATTCCAAACACAGTATCTCCAGGAATAGGAACGGCGGTGTGAAGACAGGTGGAAAGAGCGGGTCTAACCTGCGGTTCGCTTCGCCGTCTGCCGGGCGAGTAATGAAAATAATTTCCGTGCTAACAACGTCAGTGGTGGGCGCAGGGTCGCTTTTGACCGGCCGCGCCGCCGCAATTAAACCCACTGACTCCGTGGGTGGCTCATTTGGTTTGAAGCTTTGGTGGAAGGGGAAGAAGGGTGGCACCTACCTTCCTCGTCAGCCCCGCGCAGCCTGTTATTAAGGCTTGTTTGCGTTTAAATGATGTTTGCGTAATTGGAAACTGCGAATGATTTGTGCGCGGCGCGTCCCGGTTCAATTTTCCTGGTGGCACTTCGGGGCCACGTCACGGCCGTCCGGACACCGTCTACCGCGATGCAAGCGCGTTTTGAAGTTGCCTTGTCGTCAAAGTACAGGAGTGCGAGGTGCTTTGTTATGCCCTGATTACTTCACAGGCTTCATTCACAACTGGCACGTGCAGACATTCAGCTGCTCGTTTGGTGACGTGGCTGGTAAACTCACAAGTTTGCGTCTCACGTCATAAGTAGGGACGCTAATCGATCGCGGGAATTGTTTGCTGTTTCCTTGTCCCATAACCGCCGTTCGACCGGGCTGACGCGTGGCGTAGAACTACTGAACATTTACGATTTTCCTGTAAACAGCTGAAACCGTACCACCTAACTTTTGTTCAGTAATGATTGTGTTCGTGTTGTGGCAAGCCACTCCCCTCCTACAAAGGTGATCTGGGTACGATTCCCGACGAGGCTGGAACTGAATTTTTGCATGTGGGAAACGTAATGGATGTTGCCGTTGGCCGGCGAGTTTTCTCGGGAAACTATCACATCCCCAGTTGTTGCATTCCGTCACTGTTACATTGTAGTTTTCATTTAGAGTCATAAATCAGAGAATTGCCGACAGCTACAGGCTCCCAGGTTGAAAAGTATGCATTCGAGTTCACTCCAAACTCAATATTTCAGGAGCCAATTTGAAAACCAAACATGCCTACCTTGTCCAGTTATAAAAGAAAGGAAAAAAGTAAAACGTTGCTATACTAACGCTTTATGAGATATTGCTGGTTTATAGTTTTGCGTCATTTTAACTATCAATTAAAGTTATGACTGAAAGTTAACATCAGATTTCGTTTGTTACTAAAGGAAAAATGTATCCAGTCTAATTCTGGATGAATTTAATGGACGTGCATAGCTAAAAAGGTTAGTAAACTTACCGGAGGCAGTATTTCGTGACTATAGGCAACCAATAGACAGCACTTGTGCTCTTGTTTTGAATGAAAAATTACAGTGGTGTGGACATGACTGGTTTTCAATGAAAGAACACACATTTTATTTTTTTTAACGAGACTGGATAATTTATAATTAAATTCGGCTATATATTCGTGCGTTACTCACCAACATTTCATAGAAAATGTTTTCAACTAGTTTACGGTTTTTTTTGGACACATCTTGTTTCGAAGTTGGTTCCTCACTTTATTTTAATCATAAACAGCGAATAAATGTCCACATTTTTTTAAGGTTCGCTTACACCAAAGATTCTCGCTATTTTCCAGTGCCTCTAGTTACTGTAAGGGCTACGCAATATTTTGAAAAGTAGTAGCGAAGTACCCCTATGCATAGCGAACTCGTACTTCAGCAACAAGAAATATTTTGCAACCGGGAAAATTTTTTTTATAAATACTTCCTCCAATGAAAAGACTGTAATTACGAGGTGCTATCACCAGGTTATCTTCCACAGCATGGTGCAGGCCATAACCGAACGAGTACGCTTTAACGAAAGTGGTTGCAACGCCATTTAGTTTCTGGTACGGACACAGGCGGCGACCGTACCTCCCTGATGACAGCAGGATCCGAATCACCTAACACTCAGTGTGTATGATCATCAACAGAAACAGGCTGAAGGCTAGCGGCGCGATTGCGAACGTATATCACTGCGACTTTTAACTTGGACCTTAGCACATTATTTCTTGCCCCGTAAACGTGAACAGGTAAGATGGTTACAAATTAAACCAAATATGGACTCCTCTCTCTTCACGAAAAACTCTAAAAAAAACCTAGCAACTCAAGGGAGCCAAGTACAGGCTCGCCAGGATTGGCTGTCAACAACAGACAATCAGGAGGAAGCCTGCAGGTGATTGTGCACCGTGAGTGCGGTCTGGAGCGTGTTCGGGGACGGTGGCGCTCGGTGGCGACCACGTAACTCGGCTGACGTCTTTACTGCAAATTTTTCGCAAGGCTAAATTTCCTGTGTTCTATGTATCCCCTCCTCTACCCAAGCCCCACCTTCTTCCTACTGGCGCATGCGCCTTGGGTGTCGGCTATCGCGGCTCGCAAGACTCATGCGTGTACTCGGCCCATTCCTGTTCTGGCTCCGGTGGCGACAAGACGTCTATAAGGTACGCGCGCTCCTGCACGTGGTAATCTGAGGCTTAACCCCCTGCGGATAGTTGGTGGCGGCACTGTCATGTTGCACTTTTAGTAATTTGTAAATTCTCCCCTTTCTTCACAATTTTGTTCTGGAACCGCCGTCTAAATTATTATTTGGCATGTTAACCGTTTCGGGTTTAGTTACTGTTGTTGGCCGTAAAATAGTACCTCTTTTGTCAACCATTTTAAATGTATATGAGTTTTCTTGTTACCGTTAAAGATTTTTGTCAGCTTGTTTTCCCTGGAGCGCACGCACCGGCAATTAATTATTTCTGCAGTCTACATAAGTATTTAAATAATTTACACCTCACCCACGCAGTTTGTTTGCAGCATTTGGCAATGTTATAAATTACTTTGTATGTTCAGATATAATTGGACGCTTAGGTTCGCGCCGACAGGAATCAACATACATTTCTTCGACGCACTACAATAATTCAGATTGTATGGCTTGCTGCCTTTTCACGTTGTATTCACACGTATATTGCATCGGGTATTTGCGGTCCATTGCTCTAGGAGTTAAGTGCAGTGCGAACATAGTAGCCAGCCAGACAGGTCAGACTTTAGAAATAAAGTTAGCCCTTGCGTGGGCGCATGGATTATTGTCGTTAGGTCCTAGCTGTTCAAACTAGTGTCCTTCAAGCGCATCGTCGCGATACATTTGCTTGATTTAACGTTTAATTGTCTCGGGTGTGCCACCTGATTTTATTAGTATTTTTACGTAAATAATAACTTGAGGGCGTTCATGAATATTTATATCATTCACTTTTAATAATGTGTGTGCCATACCTATTTGTCAGTTTGACGACTATTTATTAAAGGCGTTGTTCCTTTGTAATTGTCTGCCATTTGGACTTCGCAAATTTGTAGGGCTTTCCAGCTCGTTATACTTTTACGTCAATACTTTTGAGTACTTTCATAAACCAAATTCTTATAATTGCTAGCCGTTTTGGCTTTTAAAGTTGTTGAGCTTATCAGCTCGTTCTTAGCGCTTGTTCGCCCATTGGCACTCAGGTACGAGCCTTCAAAGTTTCAGGTATTGTGCGAAAACTCAATTTGCTATTGGCTTGATTTTATGCTGCCTTGTATGGCATAGCAATGATTGCTATTTCCTGCCATTTCCTAAATATTTGTAATTCGTCTACTCAAATAAATATTGTGATTTTTGATATGTTGGTTATTTGTATACATTTATAACAGTGTATGTGCAATTGGCTGAACAACTCAGCTAATCAGAACGCAGCACAGCAGAGACCGCTATATAAAGAGACCATACAATCCCAGTCGACCTCAGGATGGCAGATGCAAGGACTGCCGAAGTGTTGTCCAAGATGCAACACAAGGTGCGGATCAACCACGAAAGCAAAGAAAATTGGACCGTACCTATGTTTCGTTTGAGGCAAGGACAGAAACAGGGAAGGCGATAAGTCGGCTCCAACAGGTGCGTTAAATACCGCTCCACACTGTAAAAACCCTTCCTGAAATGTTTAGGAAGTAATTAATCTAAGCATAGTATGGGACAGTTACCATAATTCCGCCTTGTAAATATGCAAACATTTACACAATTTACAATACAAGTTTGGTGATTTCGGTATACAATTGACTGTTTTATAAAAACGTTTAGGAATGCAACAATGTATGTTTGGTAAACAATTCTACCAAACCTTTTTTCTTAGTTCTCCTATACGCTCGTGTGGAAAATTTACAAACTATTTTTAAGAGTGTACCTATAAGCGCAGAGTACTAAACTAGCGTGCAGTGTTATCGTAAAAATTGTTTTTCAATGGGACATCAAGCGGTTAACCTGTTATTTTAACTGTGGAAAGCATGTGCTAAGGTGTAAATCAGGTTTCCATAATGTTGTTTTACCATTAGGGCTGGTATTTTTCCAGCTACAACAATGTGAAAAAGCTATTGTTACTACTTTTAAATAGGTGGCAACCATATTTTTAACAAGCGGGCGGTATTTTTACAACGACAGAAGACGTAGTTTGACGCGTGTCTTCTATTCGTAGACAAACGAATTCAAACCGCGTTTAATAGTTTACATGAAAATATACTTTTCATACCACGCTACAGCACAGCTCATATGCCAGGTACAACTGACTCTTTAAGGTCACAACTTAGGCTGCGTTTGTGTCTGAGAGAGAGAGAGAAACGAAATATGTGGAGAGCTAAGGGTAATGCAGTGTCACGTATACGAGCTAGCCATCACAATGGACACACAAGTTGTGTAAGTCATGTTTGGAAAAAAGTCTACACAACCATTATTTTAATTTTGGTAATCTTCCCTTGTTCAATTATATCAATTTATACGATAATTTCAAATGCTGTGCTTAAAGGACACATCATTACGATAGAAAATTTTCAAATTGATGGCCGCGATATGCTTTACACATGCATATGCGATGGTTCAAACTGCTTTGTACACGATGTAACATGGCCGGCTGGATGGAGCGGCATGTAGTAGTAATGTTGTTATTCACAATAACATTTCATTGCATTCACCTATTTCCTATTTTAACTTTCCTTGTGAGACCGGAATTTTTCTATGAGACTGGACTTATGATAATAACTGTATAATAAAACTGCGAATTATATGAGCTGAAATTATATATTTTGTAATATTGGTCACTTTTTACTAACAAGAAAAGTAACGCAAAATGTGTTAAGTCAAAACATACGCGGAACGTGTGAGATAAAAAATTCTATAATATCACAGCCCTAAATAAATAAATTTACTTGCAATACTTTTAACATATCGATTGTTCATATACAATAACATATGTTTTCACTCACTACTGGCAAACAGAAAATAAAAGTATTATAATTTTTTTGTATTCGAAAATTAAGCTGAAAAACAATGTTAAAACTATTTTCAACACATTTTTGTATCTATTTTATGCTCCCGTTTGGGACTTCAGTGATCGCATTCGCAAAACCAATACAAATAGAAGACCACTACTCAACGTTGATGAGACGTTCTGTTCACGCTGTATTTATTTGAAGCTGCAGCTCAAACCTATGCTTGTATTCTCGGCTTTCGATATCCACTGAGCAACTTCATCGTAGAACGGAGTTGTTATACCACTCCGAGCACAACCAGTGACGAAAAAAATACACTAAAAACCAATACCGGGCCGCTTGTGCAATTATGCGAAAACGCTGGTTGTATTTACACGTCGATTCAACAGACAAGAGCAAATTTTTTGTTATTGATTTAAAATATATGTACGATACGAACATAAAAATGCGAAGAAAAAAACCTGTTCTCGACGAAGAAACAGTGTTTGTTGCCACAGCAGAAAGTAAACTAAGGTACCTGTACCGAATATGGCCCAGTTCTCAATACGGTCCATTAGATATATGTGGGATCCATACACACTAGTCTCCAGTACGACCACAAACCATCCATAAATATCTGTCTTACATCATCCATGTGTTATAATAGTAATATAATTAATGACTTAGACTCACATAACTGTTGAACCTTAAGTGGGCCATATTCGGTACAGATACCTTACTAAAACAAAACAAGTAGTATGCCAAACATATAAACAAGAGAAAAGTATTGTTGGCGCTAGGTTATTTTGTGCCCATTTCACTTTATTAGCAAAGAACTGTCCACTATTAGTTTCTGCTGTAGTTAATGACAGTGAACTTAACTGCATTTTTTTTTTGCACAACGATCACTTGGTGGGTGCCATTGGGGAGTTTTTGACTGGTTAACGTTTCGCAGTTTTGGTGCCATAATGTTTTTCAGCAGAAGAAATTTGAAACGTGTATTGTCACGTGATGCATGAGATACCAGTTAGGACAAGAAAACTAGGCTAGAAACTAAATAAGTATTTTGGTCATACACTATTGAAGTAAATTGTGCCTCACAGAAATCAAGAGAATACACACAAACAGACAAGTAAACAAACAAAAGGATTTCGTTTGCAACGGGCAAACATTTGCAATTCAACAAGGAATTCAGTCGACGAGATACAATAAAATAAATTAACACAAACGAGCACCCAAGAACAAAAAAAAAAAAAAAAAATACCAAGGAAAAATAAATAAATAACTCTGATTATTT
>PNEQ01129836.1:40408-72536 GCA_003012365.1 Medauroidea extradentata | reverse complement strand
TGTAGCCCCAAATGACGCCCCTGCCTTCAACCCCGTAGCTCCCCCCCACCCTAAATCCGCCACTGCTCAAATACTAAGGTTATTCTTATACGTCAAAATAATCTTCATGTTTTCAGTAATTTGATTACACCTACTGTGTTGTAAAGAAATTCGACAATCATCTTTGTATTATCCCTATCCCTTCTCTGACGATCCTAATTTCTGTTATCAACTGTTTACCAAAATCGCCCCAGGCGAATGCTGTGATGGTTTCTTAACAAAAGCCATGGTCGATTCCTCCAACTTCCTGCCCTTATGTAATGTTGTGTCACAGTCTCTAATGACCTTGACGTCGACGAGACGTAAAGTCCACTTACATTCCCTTGTATTTTGTGTTATTTATTATAATACGTTTTTGCTGTTATTTTTTTTTTTTTTGCTCAAACAGCTAAATATCCTACTTATGTTCGCAGTTGTTAGGAATTCTACAAGAAGAGTTCTTCATCTTTCATTACACCAATAAAATTGATTAACAGAAAGTAAAACGTTGGTCGGATGGTAAGAAAAACGGCGCTCGAAGTGTTTACGTAAATATTTCTTGGCTACAATTATACGCTAGAGTTATGCACATAGCCATTCAGTAATGAATTCATCGATTCTAGTAAGACATACACAATATATTCAATAAGACAGTAATACATTTCAATGTGGCCTTGCGGAAAAAAAAATTTCATTAACATTAAAGTTTTATAACTAATAACTATTCGTAGGGAAATCTGTTTTTCGCGAAAATAATTTTTCCTCACTTTGTTTCGGTGCCTTACGCTCACATCTGCAGTTCTGCTTCGAGGTCAGTGATTGGATATTTTAACTCGCTCGAGCCTTGGTATTCTACCCGCAAATCACAGACTTGTTGTGTTGAAGGAACGTTATTGTAAAATGTCAAATGAGATGTGCCTCTTCATATAGAAACGCTGCCAATAACCATGCAGCAGAAGTGCATATGTGCACGTAAGGCGCTGAAACGAACTGGGGCAAAATTCTTTTCGCGAAAAACAGGTGTCCTTAACTATCCGTTATAAAAAAAAATGTTTTAGATTTCCGTATTTGGCTTACAGACCAAAGAGAGGAGCTAGGGGAATATTTCAATGTACGAACGCACAACTGAAATCCATAAGCCTTTACATGAAAGTAAATGTTGGCTCGTTTTCTATGCGTTCCTACACCATTTATGCGATGGCGATGAAATTTTAGTGCTTGGTTTGTACATGCGCCCGCGACGGTTTCTGACAAAACCATATCCATGTATTATATGGGAGGGTTGAGGTGGAAAAAGTGGCAAAAGAAGGTAGAATGGGGTACCCAAAAATGTACTTAAATTTGTTTATAATAAAACGGCCATCAATGACTCTCAACATCATTTTGAATCATTAAAAATTTTATATTTTTTTCAAAAATTTTTTTAGAAAACAAAAAAATGTTTTCTCGCCGAAATTTTTTATGATATTATCAGTGTTAATATAATAACTTATACGAAAATTAACGTGCCACAAAGATCACTTTTAATTGATTATTTTTAATTTTTTAATTTTTTTAAATTTGTTTTTGTAGAAATTTAGTTTTTGAAAATATATTGAAAACGTGATTAAATGTTTTATAGATTACCTGCCATAACTTGGAGTACTTAGATTGAAGTTTTGCACGACACATATAAAAATAAACTGAAAACCAGACTAACGACTTCGCGTGCAACAGGCAGTAGAATACAAACGAAAAAGCAACGAAGATAAGTAACTTGCTACAGTTAGTTACCTATGTTTTCTTAGTCAAGTAACCTGAACTTTGGCTCCACACAGGTGGGCCAGGTTGTCACCGAACGCACGGAATTTATCAGTTCGGTTCACTTTTTGGACGTAAACAAGCGTCAATTGGATAACTTATTCAAATGACTTGAATTGAATTATTAGCCTAGTCCATCCGGGCTAATCGAGTGACTTTTCGTAAACCCGACGGGTTGGCCAGGCTGTTTCAGAAGGCATGGAAGTTATTATACCCTACCCACTCTAAGGTTGCAGCAATTTAATTATACCTCGATTCCTCACATTCTGATTGTGCCTTAACACTATTACATTGTAATTTTTCAATATCTATAATATAAAAATGAATCGCAAAATGTGTTGGTAAGCGCATAACTCAACAACGCCTGGACCAATTTGGCCAATTCTTTTTTTTAAATGTTCTTTGAAGTTCAAAGATGGTTTTTACGGCGAGAAAAATTCGAATAATTGCCGAAAAAAAAAAACACATAAAAACAGTAGAGTGAATTTGAGCTTTATTGCTATTGTTGTTTAAACAATGTAGGTATGTTCCTGTGATCAAGGCCTTAAGCATCCACTCAGGTATTGTATAAAGTTTGGAGTGTGGGAGGGGTGGGGTTACGGGTTCGTATCCCGTGCAAGACTATGCAATGGGAATTACTATGACATCATACAAGCATATTGCGCGCGCTCTTTACACTGTTATTGAGTACGCTAGCTGTTAAATGCCTTCATCACATATATTTACATTAAATTATTTCACGCGGTGGAAGCCGCAGCCGGGCAGCTGTTTTATAGAGAAATAAAGATGAATTAAAAAAAGAAGTTCTGCAATTACAGTACGCTTAGCGCAGTGGACTGGACAAATCTGTTTGTATTTGATATTTTAAAGATAAACAGTGAATATAGTTACACCATCAATTAACACGTAACTAAAAGTTAGTTACTCTTTTCTATAGTACACGCGGGCGAAGCCGCAAAGGGACAGCTAGTTTCATATAAAATTTATGCTGTGCAAACATTTTGTTGTCATTCACTTGAATGAATCAGCTGCAGCCTTACTCAGTTCACTTTTCTTTCTAGGAGTAAACGAGCATCAACTTTGTATAACTTTTACAAACGACTCGAGATGAATTTTACTCCAGCTGGGCTAACCGAGTGACTTCTCGTAAACGCCACAGAGCACAAGGCCCCAACTGCCCCATCAATCCCTCACGTACCCGACAACTCCACTTACCTCTGCGCGCAGTCACCGCACGCACACACGCACACACGCACACGCCGCGAGCTACTGGTACACGACAGGGCTCTACACGACCGCCGGTTCTAATGGAACACACAGATGATTATCGGCAGATAACTGATGGCCCAGTAATAAGAAGGCAGCGGTCGTGACGCCGGGAGAGAAGTCTAGATACAGGCGTAAACTGTACTCGGCACTTGGTCCCTTTTTCTTCCTAGGCGACCTTGTCGTGGGGTAGGCGTCGTGAATGGGTTCACACGCTCGAAAACTTGACGAAACTTAGGGACATACCCATTTTGCTGACAACTGACGTTTCCTCTTCAACACTTTCCTGCGCTTGAATAACTGATGTGTCAAAATCAGAAATCATCAGAGTATGCAGGATGGAAGGTAACTCGCGCGCATGCTGAATACAGAGTAAGATTCTTCCGTAAGAAAAAAAAAATATTTTCCGACACGTGGCAGCCAGGGCAGAATTTAACCCTAGGGCGCATCTTTCACAAGGGTGCACTTTTATCGAGGAGAACTAGTGAAGAATTTCCCAACAATATTTTTAAAAGTGACAATATGGCTATGAGTAAACAATTTTTCATTGACTTTACTTTTGGTAATGTTGACCTACGCCGTCTCTATTAGTTTAATCTGCTCTATGACTAATCCAGGTATTTATTTTCAAATAACTGTGTTACAATTAAGCTCAAACATTATTGTGTTATTACTATTATTATACATAGTGAGAGGACAGAGCAGAGTTATTTGAAATAATGTGGTACTGAAAACGGGGAAAGGACACCAGTTGTTAAGGAATGGTGGAAAACAGAGGCTGCCGAGAGCTTAGACTGACGGGTATAGGGTACCTTGAAGCTTAAATCCGGCCCTGGTGGCAACCAAGAGCAAATCAATTTACCTGCAATAAATTCCAAAAAGTGAATAGGCATGTTTACTCTGACACAGGAAAGCGCAGTTTCGGAAACCTTGGGTAAGGTAAATTCTACTACAGGTTAGAAAGTTCAGTGTTAAAAGTTTGACACAGGGAAAATTTTTGTTGCTTGAGCGCTGGTCGGGTGTAAACTTACTAATCACGGAACTTTCCAGAATTTTAACTTACATTAATTTGACTATTTAAAAAGTTAATTGATTACTTTTCACTTTAAAACTAAGTTAAATTACTTCTTTAATTTCCAAGCCTGTTGAAATTTAATTTTACTACAATTTCGTATTTTTCCGGTCCCTTTGCGATAACAGCGAAACTAGCGGCAGAAATTTTCCCTGTGTCAAATTCTCCCGTAAGAAAACAAATTCTCTTTCTAACCTGCAATAGAATTAACCTTAACCTAGGTACGGAAAACGTATGTTTAAGTGCGGTGTAAACAGAGCGAAAGACAGGTTTCGTTGCTGAGGGAAATTTGAATTTGTAATTCCAATTTCTTGACAGATTTTAGGTTTCGTATGTGATAGCCTATTTAAACAGCGAAATTGGGGTTTCCGGAGTGATGAATACTACGGTGATCAGTAATACAACGAAATTTGTAAGACATTAACAGTATTGCCTTCGTAATTTGTAAACGACATTTTTCAGCTGTAATGAAGATAAATACAATTATTACTTGAGCTGTAACGAAGGTTAGTAAATATAAATATTTGAATATGCAAATAAAACACTGGCATGTGTCTTAAAATAACTAATTAAAAATGTCTTAATTTTTCTTATATTTTCAATCTCGTTCTTAAATGAAAAAAGGTTTTATACATGTTTTGTAAACGTATTGTCTCATTATACTTTCCTCCATTTCTTGTTGACGAAACACAAATTACAGAAACTCAAGTTCCACATTGTAGTGTATACACTTTGCACAGACCTTTGTTTCGAAAGTCGTGGTACACAAACTAAACTTTTGGGTGATGGTGCAAGCGCACTGAATGTCCACATGTAATTAGAATAATATTTTCTTATAGTTGATAAACACAGGAAAACAAATATGATATGAAAGTGTCCTGCAGTCACCCTACGCGTCCAAAATCATCCCTCACTTCCGGTATGAGAAGACACAAGGCGAAAATTCCTGTAAGTTTCTGCCTACCTATATAATGTTGCATAATTATTTTCACAAAAATCGTCAGCTCTGATGTTAACAGTTCAATATTTCACGTCTGCATTGTAGCACAAGGTAACTAGAATTACCGTAATAATCACAAACGTTACTATTTTCTTCTCAAATTTTTGGAAAATGCGAAAAATAAATAATCCAATATTGTGAGTGGTGCCAAACTTTAAGGGCGCTACCTACCACGTGCTTCAAATAAGTTACGTTGTGTCGTACAGGAAAATACGTTTTTTTACGAATCTATTTTACATGTGCCCAGTGTAGAAATGTACAGAAAGGAAACACATTTCGTACAGGTATCTAATGTCGTTGCTACGACACCATGCTAATTAAAAACGATACTTATACGTCCTCCAACACAGCTAAAATGTCCTTCTCAGATGCCGTACTTCAAAATATATTAACTGGATATACGTGAAACTCAGATATGGACGTGCACTGACTGAACTTTACTACAGAATTTCCATTAATAAAATTATACGGTCACCGCTCAGTGTCCCATAAAATGGATCGGCTGGGCGGGAAGCTTGCATGCTAGTTCAGCGCTTGGCTCGTAATGGCGATGCGGCATTTAATACGCGCTTCAAGGTCGCCCTTATAGCTCTGTCACTCTAACGCGAAAGAAGGCGGCGTCCTTAAGGGGGCGATGACGGAAAAGTTTTATTGATTTAAAAATGTTGATATTTGTACGAGGTGTGGTTTGTTTTGTAGCAATACATTGTAACTACTGTTTACTGAAATGAGAAATTCTTAGCTCTCACAGTATTTTATAATGGCATGTCAGAGTCCAAATTTGCATAAAACTGTTTTATGCTTCTAAGGAAAACCAATTGACTTACAGAACTGAACAAATTTACACTGAATATCAAAATTTTAGGTTACAAGGTCTCCCATATAAAAACAAAAAATAAAATACGTTTGTGTTTTTTTAATGCTTAAATTTTTTAATTTTTTTACATACAAAATTTTTAAAATATGCTTGTTTTTCTATAGGAAAAGTTGTAGCCTACAACATTGTTATTCACTATGCATTTTTTTCTGTTCAGTATGTTATTTGGTTTTCTTTCAAAGCGTAAAACCGTATTATGCAGATATGAACTTTGACATGCCATTATAAAAAACCGTGAATGCCAGGCATTTCTCATTACGGTAAACAATAGTCACAATGTAGGTCTACAAAACAAACAATATCTCGTACAAATATAACAATTTTTAAAACAAAACATTTCCGTCAAGCACCTCCGTAAGAGTGCCGTACCCTTGTGAGTGAATTATCATAAGTGCATAAAGCTACAAAATACAGTAGTGTCCAGAACGGCTAAAACATTGGTTTGATAATGGTAGTAAGTCTGTATATTTGACATTTAATACGCAAGCTCGGGAGACTTACAGTATGCGCATAAGACGAAACCTTACCATATTAGCTTTTTGTATTAAAGGTCAGTACATTCCAAAACCATTTGTTTACCGTACAACAAAAATCTGTGGTTTGGTAGCTTTTGTAATAAATGCATGCACTATTTATGCTTTTCTTGCTTTTTAATGTTGAATGCGAACAGGTTAAAATGGTCATATAATTTACACCGTTACAGTGAGTACAGGCCTATATCGAAGTGTATTCAGAAAATATGCCTACTTTATTCTTTTGGCTAACTCGAAATAAATTTAAAGTTCCCTATCCACCTTAACAAAAATAGAATTTACAGATTGAAATTTCTGTTACAACTTTTTTTTATAAATGATTTCAGTATACTTTGCGATGCATTTTAATAAGGTCCTAGAAGATATGAAGATTCACACGAACGAGAAATGTTGTGGGTATTTTTAATATAAGTTAAAGTAGAGCATGCACTGAGCTGTTATTATGAAATGTTTTGAAATCAATTATGTACTTAAAGGCTGAGGCCAAATAATTTTTTGGATTTAATATATTGCTAGCAGTGCGCCCGCGGCTTTGCTCGCACGTGTTACTCACAGCAGATTATACTGTATTTGCTTTAATTGAAAAAACTTCATTGTACACCAGGTAGGTAGTTCATTCATCAAGTGTTAAGAATGACAAAGCTGCTAGTCGAGTTAAATCTGCAGCATAATAAATATGCATTGCTGTTAACGCGAAAAGCAGTCTTAATTAAGTTTGTCCCTGCCACTTACAACGACTTCGCCTGGGCCTTATTTATTTGACGTTGTGGAGTAATTACATACTGTTAAATGTAAGAGGTTAATCGAATGAAATACGCAGTTTACGTGGTATGAAGACTGATTTCCCCCGAGCTCAACCATTGGTGATGGTGCCCTCAATAACATACTTGTATTTCAAAACTTTCACTAGAAGTTAAGTGCCATTAGGCAGTTTCGGCGGGATAATGTTTTGCAGAAATATGAACTCATTTGGTGCTCCTATAGCATTTCGCTATAAAATGATAGCTTATTTATTTTATTTGTTTATGTTTTTAAACTTAACCTAAATATTTTGTTTGTTTATGTACTACTTCTATTTGTTGAAGTCTTTAACCTAATGCTTACATTTTCTCTTTGGCTAGAATGCTAGTTAATTTGCCTCTTCCTAGTTAGCTATTTAAATTTTATTTACATTATTTTATCAGGTCAGGACTCACATCCAATATTTTATTTAAATTTTATTTTGTTTTTGTTGTGTCTTGAATGTAGGTTTTTCTCTTTTTGTTTAGTTTTCGTTTCGGTTTGATCGCGATTTCTTTCGTTTTAGCCTCGAACCCAGACGTTTTGGAAATATTCAAGTTAGGCTTGAGAAATAGCCGGGGTTTTTGAAGTTTTTTCGATGCTTCGAAGGGAATTCTTGGCCAGCGACTGACGCGAATGGGCGTGTCAGCTCGCGTCCGCTCGTTTTACAGTTAAATTCACGAGCGTCATCTTAATTTTGATTAGCATTTTAGGAAGAGTTATCCGATCATAACTTAAATTTTTCCTGAAGTGTTCAAGCAACCAAGCCGGCGACGCGCCGACGCCAAAGGTGACGCAATCAACGCCACGGGGCCACATAAGTGGTATGACACAGAATTTTAGCTTGTCTTAATTGGTCACGAGATCAGCTACGTCTGTGACCAGGTAATCACCGACTTTGACGTGTTTTGGTGCCGTGAGAAATGGCTTTTCTCAGCGATAGTCTGACGTTCGTATGGTCTGTGCAAACCTCTTAAGACCAGAGGTCCGAAAGTATCAAGGCTCTCATGCTCACCTCACTGAGATTTTCATTTTAAGCTATGCCGGAGCATTAGTACATAATTGATACGTTTATTCTGAACCGTTAATTTTGCGAATATTTTAATTAATTGCTTTACTGAACTAACTAGTGAACACTGCAGTAACAGTTGGAGAAACAGTCTAAATTCTATCATTTTAATTAATAACATCTTGGACTAGACTTATTTTATAATAACCTCAATCAATTTCTTACTGTAAACTCTAATTTTCAACAGCTATAAAATCACCTAATTTCATTAATTTAAATGTTGTAAGGATGTGGTAGTAACTACTTCACCAGTCTAATTTAATTATTTTTCATTTAGTTATTATTTAATCAGTCAGCTAATTAAGAATTTTCGTTAATAAATCAGTTTTGCTACCATCTACTTATTCCATATGTTCTGCTTGTTTTGTGTGTGCTGTGATGTTCCAAGGGGAGTAGAACTAAATGGTTTACTAGGTGCTGTTGTACTTACGCTGCTAAAAGAGGAGAGAGCTAAACTGAAATGGTAAGAAAGGTAACTACAACTACACCACCTACCAACCTACAACTGCACCAATTTCATCATCACACTTCAATCTCTACCACCACTGGAGTCTAACAGCACCAATAACAGTGCATAAGTATTTATGTTCAATAAGTTTACTGTCAGTAACATACAGTACACTCACAGACGGTAGTACACACCTTAGAAACATTATACTCCTACCTTGAGGTTAGTGAGATGGTATATGTGGGATGACGCTGTTGAGGAACTTAGTGGATAGTGGACTGCATACTACATTTTTACCGCTTTTGAACGACTTTATCCAAATTGAACTGATTTAATCTGTCTCGCAGTTTTGTGTGTCAGAACGACAAACATCTGCGCCACATAACGTCGGAATTAATCATAATTTCCTAGGCTCATAGAGATTGTACGACACGTCTCGATAGAACTGTAGAGCGAAACTCCTGAATAATTTATTTCTCGCTGGTCGTACATGCTTTTCGGATCGTTTGCCATAAAATTTTGCAAACTAAGTTTTCTTCTTAATAACTTATTAAATAAAATAACATGCATTACTTTATAGGTACTTACGTGAGCACAATTCCGATGCGAACGCTACCTAAATATCTCTACTGGTTAGATAAGTATCATCGGCTGATAAAAAAATTATGCCTTTTCGCCCCTTTAGGTGTCGAATTTCAAAAAATCTTAATTTCACACCTTAAATATTTGTTTAAGTATCCAAGTGAAGTGAAAATCACGACGATAGCTCGTTCAGTCGAAGCAAAATCGATCATTCATTAAAAATCACATACTGTATATCGACTGTACAGTACAAGAGTTCGAATATTGAAAAAACTTAAAACATTTTTGCGGCCACTTACATAACCATCATTCTGGAGCAAACATTAACTGAATATCTCGACGGATTTGTTAGATATCGAGGATTTATCTAAAACACATTCTAGGTCTTTCACATCCTAAGTGACTGAATTTATAAACCCTTGAATCGTATATTATACTACTTTATTGGCGTCTCTTGGACGTGAAAAACACAATAGCCCGCTAAGTTCGAGATATATTAACGAATAATTAAAAACATATTTCATCAGTTTTCACCCCTTTTCACCTCCTTAGGTGGGGAGTTCCGAAAATTCCTGAAATCACTTTTCAGGTATCTTTGAAATGACTTCAATTCATTCTCAGTAGTTTAGTTTGGTGATGTCATTGGCACATCATTGTTCAAATGCGGCAAGGCAGTTTTCTTCTGCTTGTAACTTCGGAACACTTCACTGTAACGCATATTCTACTACATAATATTAAACAGGCAAGGAAGATTAACTAAAAAGGTCGTCTTGTCGAAAATGCTAGAGTTAGCAGTTTTTGAGAAAATCAAATGTAAAAGTAATGTATATTTTATAACGCCTGAAGCATATACAGGCATTGCGGTTTCCTTGTAAGGCGTGCAACCGATTTAACAGGCGTGTTGCAATATTGTTGCTACGGATTTATGCACTGATATAATGTTACACGGATGGTGCAAAAGTCTGTGCATAGTCCTGTAGTGCAGTTACACTGCACTTTGTATGAAAATAAACTGCACTATTAACACTAATAAAACTAAACCTATAAGTTTATAGTAATTTTCAACAAGACTAGATTCAGTTGCTTGGACGTACTCCATTGCAAAATTGAATGACTGTCAAAGAAAACTAAACAAATAAAAGAAAACCATAAAATAAGCAGTCAGCAAGATACATACACAACATGAAATTCCAAGACGGAATCGGGTCAAATAAAAACAAGGAACAAACAGAAAATAAATTAAATTAATAACAAATAAAATAAAAAACCAAATAACATGCAACACAATCAATGAGACGAAACAACAAACACCCGATTCCATCTTGGAATTTCATGTTGTGTATGTATCTTGCTGGCTAAAGGATATTCTGCTTATATTATGGTTTTCTTTTATTTGTTTAGTTTTCTTTGACAGTCATTCACTTTTGCAATGGAGTACGTCCAAGAAACTGAATCTAGTCATGAACTCCCATTGCACAGTTCTTTCAAAGATCAATGTTCACCAAGTTTTAAAAAATCGTACATTCAGGTAACCCCTTTGATAATTGAACGTACATCTATTTAGTCCAGTGAATGCGTTATAACACTACACAAAGCAGATTACCCATGCAGTGATGCAAAACATTTCATTAGTGATGCTACAAAATATGTCATTTGGTATGTAAATAGTGAATAATAAAATCACTAGTAACAAAGGAGCTACATGGTTGTAAGATTTGGTAAAACTTGGTGAATATTGACAAAAACACGTGGGTTTAAATCAATAGCGCAGTTTCCTTGCCTATTGAGTGCGACATCTTTACAGGACTATGCACCTACTTTTACACCATCTGTGTAACATTATATCATAGCATAAATCCGTCGCAACAATATTGCAACACGCCTGTCAGTTCGGTTACACGTCTTGCAAGGAAGTGGCATAGCCTACATATGTAACAGGCGTTACAAAAATATACGTTAGTAAAGTGTCGTGCCCCATTTGTATAATGACGGGTCGGTGACATTACAAAACTAAATTACTGAGAATGAAGTAAAGTCATTTATAAGGCACTGTACAAAGTTTCGTTATTTCATATTAAGTAGTTTTTGAAATTTTAATTAAAACGTTAGTTGTAAGTTTATTTTCAGGGTAGCATTACTCCCACAATTTTCACTTTTGGGACGAATTGAAAACACATTTTTAGCATGTTTTTTATGAGGTATCACCACGCGAAATTAACACACGCCGTCCTGACTCACACTTATATAGACACTGGATCGTTATTCTTGAAATTTAGTCTTGTAATGGTATGGGGTTATCAAGTCAAGATGGGTGATATAAGATAGATTGTCGTTATAGTGTTGAACCATGGTGGCGCATAATTTCACGTTTAGTAACCATAATAACACATACTTCCTACAAGACAATTGCTATACCTAGATACACTTGTCATACCTTGAAGCGGTAACAATTTAGTTTACATTTAAAATTCTTTGAAACGTAGGGTTCGCATGTATCAGAACTAAAGAAATTTCTTACGTTACTGGAATATTCAATAAATAACCACAAGGCAATAAAGACTTATAAATGCTATTGAAATATTGAAAGCTACCCAAGTCACATAAATATCCAGAATGCACGCCGGAAACTTCATATGCTTGAAGACACAGAGCGATTTTCTGTTACATTTTTTTTTTCGATGACCAATGAACTATGTACTAAAGTTGTAAATAAACCTAATTAAGTTTCAAGAGTAGGCCTATAATATTTGAAGGTTACCAGATTATTTAACTTAAATTATCAATATAATCTATCATTTAGTTAATTATGTTTTATTATTACATTATTTCTGTATGAACTGTTTCTGCTAAATTTTCATGTGGGTTCAATGTTTACTAAAGGTGATGAGTAGAAGCATCTGATTATTGCGAATCTATACTTACATTAGCTTGTTTCAAAGCTTTATGTTCACATTTGAAGATTTCTTTCATGATTAATAGAGCCACGATTTTATGGCGAAAAGATTTCTGCGTCAATTGGTTTCAATGTTGTATGTGTACATCTGCAGCTGTGCCTCATGGTCAGTGATTGGATGTTTTAACTCTCGCTTGTCTTTGGGTTCTACTGAAAAATCACAGACATATGGTGCCACAATTGTCTTGCTCTGATTGATTCAGTCAAATAGGGCGACAGCTCTACGTACAAGTGAAAGCCAGTTATCTTCTGGTAAACTGATCGTACGTTGAAACCCTGCAAACAGTCAAGTTTCCACGCGGTAAACCATCATATAATAAAGCTCTGACCTGATTATTTTATTTGTGGGCAGCTTAGTTCAAAGCCTAACGCTTGTTTCTATAGTTATGTTTTTCGAATCCGGTCGTTATTTTTCCAGGTATGGCTGTCTGGAAAAGCCATTTTTTGCCCATTTTGAGGGACCCGAAAATGGTGTTTCTAATAAATGAGCCATGAATTTTTCAGGTCTCTAATAATTATAAAACAATTATTAGAGACCTGAAAAATTCGCATTTTCTTTTGGACACAAGCTGGAATTCAAATAACCGTGATTCCGCTTCGCTTTTGCAATTGGGCCTTGACTTATTTGGCATCTCATGGAAGGTGCTGGACCAATAATAAAGTAGCGACTAATATAATGTCCAATTGTGAAGTATTACTGTGTCAGCGTGCAGCTAATGAGGAACGCCTAAGTAAACACATTCTTGGAGGCTAGTCTACAGGTCAGTGAACCCACGGATTTTTCCTATCTCTACAAATGATTATTGATTGGATGTTTTAAGGACGTTGGTCCCGTAACATTACATTATTTTATATTTGTGCTAAACACTGTTCACATTTACACTTCATACAACATACAATTTCTCAAAATAAAAAAAAATGCCCTATAGTTTTTGCATAATTTCTCGCTTATGTCACGAAATGGCCGTTACGGTGCAGCCAGAATAAAAAAGTAACTAACTCGGAAAACAAGATAATTCATATTGATACAAAATGCAATAAGCTATTTCAAGACACCTTTAGGGTTACCAAGGGAAACATTATAGTTTTGTTTAATTGATGAAAATGAGTAAATGTTTGCATAACTTTGAGTTATGGCTGTTATTAAAATTTTCAAAAGAAATTTTTACCAGACACGTCATAAAATGCTTTGATCCACTAGCATTCATTTCCTGTAATTTTGATTTAATAATTTTTTTTTTTAATTTTGGCTACACCGGAACGGCCATTTTGTTACTCTAATGAGTGATTAGGCAACTACTATGAGACATAATTTTTTTTTATTTGAGGAACTGACATTTTATCTGATATGTAAAAGTTGAACAGTCTTTGGCACCAATATAAAAAAATGAATTTTTACGGGAAGTGCCTACCTCGATAATCACTGACGGGTGGTGTCGCAGTAAGCTTGCAATGGTTGGTACAGTCTAAAGAGTGACGCCTCTACACAAATCATGAACCATGCAGCATAGCTGTACATGTGCACGTAAAGGCACTAAAACAATCTGAGGTAAAAATCTTTTCGCAGAAATCAAGTGTCTCATACTGGCAAATTAATACGGTGCGTAAAAAATTAAAGACTATTTTTTTTAGAAAAATAAGGGCTTGGAACCACAAAATCTACAAAAATGGAAAACTGTAATTTTTATAATTTATAATACGATAATATTTAGGCCTCTATGATAACCGAATTAAAAAAATTCTCGCGTTTTGATTTTAAAGTAATTTTACCATTCGAAAATCTCTGCGCGAGTAATTTCGGGTCACTTTCCTATTTGGTCGTTAACCAGTTCGACGTTACCTATATGTCGTTCGGGATAAAGTGAGCACTAAAGCTTTAACCTCAGAAAAAAAAATAACTAGCCGTTTGTGCATATAATTTAACATAAGCAATAGTTGCCTTACTGCTTACATGATTGGCAGCGAATTGCCTTACGTAGTTCTGTGTATTTTCCAATTTAAATGCATTTGCATATTTGTGTTTTATATAATTAATAAACTTATTTTTATCAAACTGTATAGGTTCCTACCGACTGCTCAGATTTTCTTACACGGGCAAGCATTAAGTGACGTGTTCAGAGACGTTAGACATTTCCCTTCGTAAGACGTTATGAGCGGAAAGAGATGAATTTGCTGAAAATAGTTTTTTTTATCAGGGCTTTCTTGAGTTCTCAGTTCATCCCAAACCGCCTTTAGATTACACTGATCCAGTTATAAATAGGGACTGATAGTTTTATTCGCGGATAGATTTTCGTACCAACTAGTTTCAGTGCCTTAATTGCACACCTGCACATGGGCGCACCCAGGATTTTGACTTGGGGAGGGCACAAGACCTAATGATAAACAAACTTTGTAAATTATGTACATTCAGGGAGATCTCGACAAAGTTGTTATACGTTACTATATACCAGTAGCGTGTTCAAAAACGTGTGAATAATCTTTGCTTGCAAGTACCTCAATATACATGCACACACAGCACACATATTAATTAAAATGAAATTTAAAACTTGGTCCTTTTGGAGAGGGCACATGCCCCGAGTACCACCCCTCCTGGGTGCACCCATGCACCGGAAGCTCTACTTCTGGTTGTGTTTAGCTATCTACGTCGAGGGGATCTACCCGCTAATCACAGACTATCGTTGTTTCAGTAACCTTGTTATGGTTTGGCGCAGTCATATTGATATTACTAACGTCCCTACACGAAGACAAGCTGCAAAAAAAAAAAAACCCAAATCAGAGCTGTAGGTATGCACGTAAGACAATTAATCAAAGTGGTGCAAAAATCTTTTCGCGAAAACTATCGATCCCTAATGATAAAGAAGAAACTGAATGCCGGCCCAATCATGTGGTATCGTTGTGTCAGAGAGCAGCCAATGAGTGCCTGCTGTTAGCTTGAGTGCGAAGATATTATTGGAAGCTAGCCTACATGACATTTAACCCGCGAATTATTCTGCTCTCTGATAACAATTACATTTTGAAAAACACCGACAGTTTGGAAACGTCCTGGAACTACTGATTTTTTGTGAAAAAAAAAAATGTTGCAAAAACTTGTTTCAGAGCTTTCCGTGCACATCTTCAGCTCTGTTTCATGGTCAGTGGTTTAATGGTTTCAACTGGCATCATGAACATTTCGCGGAAAGAATTTTGCCCTATTTTGTTTAAGTGTCTTACGTACGCATCTGAAGTTCTGCTTCATGTTCAAGCAGCGAGTCTTTGTGAACTGATTGACGTATATAATTTGAGTGCGCCAATCACAGTAATGATACCGCAACACTACGCGTCTGTGATTTGCATGTAGATTCCCAAGACACGTGAGAGTAAAACATCCAATCACTGGCCATTACAGATAGGAAGTTCTCACGAAAATACTTTCGCAGCACTTTGTTTCAGTGCCTTAGCTGCGCACCTGGTCAGTGATAAGAAGAGCACACGATTGTTCGCCTTATGTGCACATATGAAGCTGTGTTTCATGGTTACTGACAGAATGTATAATTGTACAGACTTGGCTCATTTGACTGTACCAACAGGAACAAGGTTACTGCGACACCCCACGTCTGTTATTTGCGGGTAGAGTCCTAGACGCTGAGAGTTAAAAACAGCCAATCACTGACCATGAAGCAGAGCTGCGTAAGGCATTGAATTAAATTATTGCAGAATTCTTTTCGCGAAAAATTGTGGGCTCTAGTGATAAGTAGAGACCGGAATAATTCGCGAGTTCACTGACCTGTAGCTAGACTCCAAGAATATCTGTGAACTCAAGCAGACAACATCTGTTCATTATCTGCTCACTAATAGAGTGAAAGAACTAGATTTGGCCTCCATTTACTTGCTTCTTTATTAAAGGTTTAACGCTCTCCAGGAAGAGTCAATGAAAGCAAAAGCCAATTGAGAAAAATACATGAACTTATAGTTGTTTGAATTATTGCATGCGTCCAAAAGTACACTGTAAAAATAGTTTGTAAATTTGCCACACGTGCGTATAGGAGTAGCGTTAATAAAATAGGTATGGTAGAACTGTTTCCCAGACATCCATGGTTGCACTCCTGTCATAACCATCTTTAGTAGAAGGCTGCGGCCTTAGATCTGGCAACCCTGCCAAGAAGGGTTATTTAAACACTTATTTTGTCTCGCCAAAGGCAGTGGCTTCTCCTGATTCGCCGGTATGTAGGGCAGAATAACGAATCAGGTACAACCATTGTCTTTGGAGAGCTACAAGAAGTGTTAAAGTGACCCTTCCTGGCAGGGTTGCCAGATGTAAGGTCGCGGCCTTCTACTAAAGACGACTATGCTCCTGCACTTTTATGAAACAGTCAAATTTATACTGAAGTTACCAGACTTGTACTGTAACAACTGTAAAAGTTTGCACATTTACAAGGCGGAAGTGTGGTAACTGTCCCATACTGCCTTTAGGCACAGAATATTTAGGAACACAGAAGTGAAATAGTCGATAAGAAGACGAACCCAGTTACACACGCCAGCAAAATGGCTTCCCTGGCCAGCAAGATGGCGGAGACGCCTACCGCCAATCAGAGTAAGGCTGCTGCCCTGCTAGCCGGCAGCCGGGCCAATAGGAAACCTGCCGTAACATGCAGGAGCCAAACATACACGAGGCTGGCATCAACAGCCTCGGGTAGCCAATAAGCTGTGTAGTTCGCCCTTATAAAACGAGCCGCCACGTCATTTCACGTCTGTATTACTATTTAGTCTGTGCTTTAGGTTTATTACTTCCTAAACATTTTAGGAAGTTTTTTTTTACAGTGAAACGCGAATTTTTCAGATCCCTAGTGATAAGTTGGTACTCCGGTTTTACGCTAAAAGAAACTTGCCCCATTTTGTTTCGGTGCCTGATTGGACATTTTGAACTCTCGCGAGCCTTGGGATTCTACCGGCAAATCACAGACGTGCGGTGTTGCAGGAACGTTATTGTAGCCCAATTGGCTTAGTCAAATGAGATACGGCTTTTCACATAGACCCACTGCCTATAACCAGCTGCATATGAGAACGTAAGGCTCTGAAACAAACTGGGGCAAAATTCTTTTCGCGAAAAACAGGGGTCTCTAGTGATAAGATGTTGTAACTCCCTGCTTCTGGAGGTTATACCTGCAAATCCCAGACGTGTTTTGTCGCTGTCAAAGTTTTATATGATTGGTAAAGTCAAATGAAATACAACTCTGCACAAATAATCACAGCCAATAACCATGAAGTTGAGCAGCAGTTTGCAAGTAAGCCAATGATACATAGTGGGGCAAAATTCTTTTGGAAAAGTTCATGGCCCTAGCTTTGCGGTTCTACCCGCATATCATAGACTTGTGGTGTCAGTAACCTTATTCTCATTGGTTCAGTCAAACAAGCGACGCCACCGATAACCACGAAGCAGAGACACAGATGTGCACGTAAGACGATGAAACAAGTTGCTGTAAAATTCTTTTTACCAAAAAAATCATTGCTTCCAACGATGGAGATACGAAACGCGGGAAGGAACTGTTTGGAAAGTTAGAAGAGGGAGGGGAATGGGGGATGAGTTCATAACTCGGCGTCAGTCAAAGCCGACAGCCGCACGAGGACTTGATGGATAGAGAACGATGCATGTCGCCATTTCGGGTAATATTTCAATCGCCGTTGCGCGGCCGACAGCACATCATTCAGCTGAAGGGAGCATTCAACCTACGACCGCGTGGGGGTAATTAGCTCAGCCCTCCCCCTACCCCCACAATTTCACCTCTAGACGGGAACTGATTAGCCCGCTGACCGCAAGGCACTTCGTTACGAGTCGGCGAATACTCGTGACACGGGTCTCTCGGGTCGCAGGGCCTCGACCACCACGATCCGTCCGGGGTGTATTCAGATTTTTTAAAGTCCTGTAAGCAACCTCTGCGTGCAGCTCGAAAGCATCGAGGGCTCGAACAACAATTAATGATTGACGAGTGTTAGGGCGAGTATAAGGTTAATTATAATACAGGTCAGAAAGCTATTAGTTTGGCAAAGGGACAATTTCCTCAGCTTGTTGCGTTGGTATCGGTAAGGGGGCAAGGCAAATTTATCCTGGAGCTAATGGAGAAAACTTCTTTCTTTGCAGGTAATAGTTAGCTGTTTGATAGACTTCAAGATGAAATGTCCATATCTATAATGGCGTTTCCCCAACGATAACTCTGGTGAGACGCTATTGAATATCTGTGCTTCGTCTTTAAACAACTACGTAACCACAGAATATTTAGGAATGCAGAAGTGAAACAGCCGGTAGGACAGCGAACTCAGTCACACACTCCAGCAAAATGGCTTCCCTGGCCAGCAACATGGCGGAGACACCTACTGCAAATCAGCGTGAGGCGGCTGACCGGCAGCCAGGCCAATTGGAAACCTGCCGTAACGTGCATTTACCAAAGAGACACGTGGCTGCTTGCATAAACAAACTCGGGCAGCCAATTCGCGGTGAAGTTCGCCCGTATCAGATGAGCCGCCACGTCATTTCATGTCTGTATTACTGTACAGTCTGTGACGTAACCATTCGCCAATCATACAAGGCGCACGCCACTACAGTATTGTGCAAATACGGAGGCACGAAATATTCTTACGATTTTCCAGTATATCTATGAGTAACTCACATCACTTGAAATCAACAGGCTTTTGAAAGACAATAGAGGAAAGAAAGAACAACCATAGCCGTCTTTAGTAGAAGGCCGCGACCTTAGATCTGGCAACCCTGCCAAGAAGAGCCATTTTAAGGGCTTGTTCCCGAGTTTTTTTTTTTTTTTTTCAAACTGGTGCCAATAACTAGGGCCCGGTAGTTTTCGCGAAAAGATTTTTTGTCCCACTTTGTTTCAGTGTCTTACGTGCACACCTGCAGCTCAACTTCATGGCTATTGACAGAGTGTTTTTGTGCAGAGTCGTTATTCAGTAGACTGTGCCAATCAGTACACGGATAGCTGTCACACATCACGTCTATGATTTGCGGGTTTAACCTCCACACGCTGGGTGTTACGGCATCCAATCACTGACCACATAGCAGAGATGCAGGTGCGCATGTAAGGCACTGAAACAAAGTGCTGCAAAATTCTTTTCGCGAAAATTACCGGGCTCTACCAATAACTCAAGTATTTTTTAACCAAAAGTTTTGAAAAAATTTGAGTCAACGTGCAATCACACGATGCACAATACTGTGGACGCATTTTTTTTTTTTTAAATAATGTACCATTCGCCAGAAAAATTAATTTCCTTCATTTTTGCTTATTTTCACGACGAAAAACGTGGTACTTTGGGTAATGAAATCTAAAAAACCGTTCAGTATAATTCTACAAAAAAATTAAGCTACAAATTATAACATATAAGTGTCAAATATGTGCAGCGAAATTTTGATATGAGTATTAGGTAGCAAGAAAAAAAATATTTTCGAAATCACTGCAAAACTCCGTAACAAGGCCTTAACACTTCTTTGGTCTCGCCAACGGCGCGGCGGTGGCTTCCCCTGATTCGTCGGTGTGTAGGGCAGAATAACGAATCAGATACATCAATTGCATTTAGAGAGCTAAAAGAAGTGTTAAAATGACCCTTGTGTGCAAGGTTGCCAGATCTGAGGCCGCAGCCTTCTACTAAAGACGGCTATGGAACGACAGTAGTGTTACGAGTCAGATACCTGACCGCATACTTAAAGCCTGCTACGTGTCTCCCCTAATTCCCTCTCAAGAACGAGCTTCTGTCACTCCTTAAAGTGGGACAGCTGACTTACGGAGATACTTTTCGACAAACCTAAGTGTGTCCTCGGAAAATATGTGAACTACAGCCGCCCTTCTCTCTGAAGTACCTCACCCTACTACTCTCCTTCGACCGACTACATCCTCCCAGCCAATAGCGAGCAAGTAGCCTGTCCGTCGCGACAAGCAGTGCGTACAGTCTCGTCAGGTGAAAAGTGACAACCAGCGTGTAGTTGGCTTTTGTTCAGGTCGTGTCGTTTTGCAACGCGCATCTACAAGGTATATCATAGCACAGGCCTAGTAGACCTACTACAGATGGTCGCTTACAATATGAATGGAGTGTACAGGGAGGGCTCTAAGACATTCCTCTTCACTACCTACACACGGCGACCTCTAAACACTACCGCTCTTACCTCCCCTACTCGGGGCTACACTTAGGTTTGTCGAGCAGTATGGTAATTTGAGTCAACAGGTTACCTTTACCCTTGCCCCGGGCAATATGGTTAAGGAATCGACACCTGCCACTTCTAGATACAAAGGGCTCTCACCCCCAAACATTTATCGCTGACACTGGGAGTGCGAAGATCTTCATGAGGTAGAGCTCACTATAAACACGACGGATATTGGCAGAGTCGGTAGTTATTTTCGGGATTAGATGCGGCGTTTGAGAGCACAACGTCTTAGCAGGGTGGAGAACTTCGGAGCGATGTTGTGGCACATTGATTAGACGACGAGATGGCAACGCATTGTCAATGAGTGGCGACGACGAATTGGTTAGAGGAGTCAGACGGCGGGTAAGCGTGGGTAGACAAAATTGTTAGAATAAAAAGTGAAATATTTATTATTGGTTTTCGTGGTCAGTATCAAGGATTACAACTTTTTGAGTGAAACAACAATGGTAGAAATGGTGAAAAATCGTAAGAGTGTTCCGTGCCACCGTATTATGCGGAGTAGATGATGGTTGTATAATACTTTATAGACAATTCACAATAGGCATGACAATTTCGCAGGTTCAGTGTCCTGTGGATAGGTTCCGCGGTCCTGTGTATTATCACAGACTAAATAGTAATACAGACGTGAAATGACGTGGCGGCTCGTTTGATATAGGCGAACTTGGCCGCTTATTGGCTGCCCGAGGCTGTAGACTCCAGCCCCGTGTCTGTTTGGCTCCTGCATGTTACTACAGGTTTGCTATTGGCCTGGCTGCCGACTAGCAGAGCAGCTGCGTCACGCTGATTGGCAGTAGGTGTTTCCACCATGTTGCTGGCCAGGGAAGCCATTTTGCTGGCGTGTGTGACTGAGTTCGCCTTCCTGCCGACTATTTCACTTCTATATTCCTAAATATTCTGTGGTATTATTAAGCACTTCCGTTTCTTCATTGGCTGCTGTCTCAACCCAACTTTTACTGGGCTGACTGTAATCGGACTCTGTTATTTGTTCTAGAGTCTTCCTGGGAGTGTCTTAATAATTCTTCACCCAATCGCAATGCAACACGTATGAACAAGCTATTATGTTATATCTTATCCCGAGTGAATGAGTGAGAGATTTTGGTCAACGCTTATCATCGTGGTATTTAGCTCTGGTGAGGGGTGATCTTGTCTCGAAATGAATTCGCGAAATTTTCCAGTCTCTACGAATCCCAAATATTCAGTAAGCAGTGCCCCAGAGTTATCAATGCCTCAGTCAAATGGGTACACGACAACAATGAAAGAAGGTCAGATAGAGACGCGTTACTGAAGCCTCGCAAACTGACTACATTTTGTGTGATAAATTAGTGTCCTTAACAATGTTACTTAGTGGCAGTATTTTCGATGAGAACATATTAATACACCGACTGTGTTAGTACAATAAATATTAATATATGTAAACAAAAAGCGTGAATGTTGAGTAATAAACTAGGAGTAAAACATGCATTTGTATACTTTGTTTTGTAAAATAAATACGTATCGTACGGGGAGGGTACCCGAGGCTAGAATATCACACCTCGAGATTATAGCCATCGTGCCAACGTACGAAAAGAAAAACTTCAGACAAGGTCGGAACCTCATTGTTAAGACATCATGCTCATTAAAAACACTGTTTCTAAGCCCTCCAACATGGTTAAAAACAGCCTTTTTAGACTGCCGTACTTCAAAATGTACTAACCGTATGTATGCGAAACTCAGATTGCGATCTGCAATGAACTTAGTTGTAGACTTTCCACCAATAAAATTATATGGTCACCGCTTAATGTCCCATAATAAAAACCGTTCGGCGGAAAGCTTGCACGCTAGTTCAGCGTTTGGCTCGTTGAGGCGACGCGGCATTTAAGGTGCGCTTCAAGGTCGACCTTACAGCTCCGTTGCTTTTGAGCTTCTCACGCGTGGATAGGCGGCGCCCTTAAGGCGTTAGAACAGACTAAGTAGTAATTCAGACGTGAAATGGCATGGTAGCTCGTTTGATACTGGCGAACTTTGCTGATTATTGGCTACCAGCCCCGCATGTGTTTGGCTCATGAACATTACTACAAGTTTCCTATTGGCCTTGCTGCCGGCTAGCAGAGCTGCTGCCTTCCGCTGATTGGCAGTAGGTGTTTCCGCCATGTTCCTGGCCAGGGAAGCCATTTTGCTGGCGTGTATGACTGAGTTTGCTGTCCAACTGTCTATTTCACATCTGTATTCACATATTCTGTGGCGTTAGTATCCAAGCATAGCCGTCTCTAGCAGTGGCGGCTAGTGGGTTGTTGCCAGGTAGGGCTGCAGTTGCCAAGAGCTGTACAGGGTTGTGCGTTGGTTGACTCTACAGCCACTGACACGTTGATGTGCAGGTACCTCTTAGTACTGAGTGGTCACAAAAGATCTAGTAGCCGGCAAATATTTCATTGTCGTTGGTCTACTGCGCGTTCATCAAGAATGTACAGTTCCGACTATCTGCAGCCCCACCTGGCAACAACCCACGAGCCGACACTGGTCTCTAGTTAGAAAGCCACAGTCTTCGGTATGGCAACCCTGCCAACGAGAGCCATTTTGATAACACCTGTAGCTCTCCTACGGCAATTGAGTGCCCTGATTCGTTTGTTTGCCCTACATTCCGGCGAATCAGGGAAAAGATAGACACTTGACATTCGCGAAACTATTTCTTCACCATCTTGTTTCAATGCCGAACGTGCATGTCGTCAGATCTACTTTGTGGTTACTGTCAGCGTGTCTTTTCGTAGAGGCGTCACATATTTGACTGTGCCAATCAGGATGAGGTAACTGCGACACCGCACGTCTGTGATTAACTGGTATAACCCCCAAGAATCTGATAGTTAAAACGTCACATCACTGACTATGAAGAAGAACTGTATGTTTACACGTAAGGCGCTGAAATAAACTGGCGCAGAGATCTTTTTGTGGAAACGACAAGGTCCCTGACACGAGTATTTCTCGGATTTCTTCTAGATCAGGTTGAACGTCACAGTCACTCCTGTGATTAGACGACAGCTGTTATGACATATACTTGACAACTAACAGACTTTCACGTGCTGTTCGTCTGTACCCAGTGCAGCTAGAAGCCAATGTATAATCAACTGTGGAGCGTGCGACCAGAGAAAGGTACGCTGTTGACAGATGAATCCTCGAAATGCACGCACCTCATATCAACGGCCAGTGCGTTTATAGGCCTCCAACTTCGACTCCGACTCCACCTAATCGAAGACTCACAAAACATCGTGACGCACCACATTTCTTTATCACAGAGTGAATAGAAAGCAGTACATTAAATTTTGATTAAATTTCACACTTTATTATTGAACTATGAAAAAAATAATGCATATCTCAAACTTACGAAGCATTAAAAAATCAACGGTTACACGTTTATAAACAATTTCCTATGGCTACCCAATCTTAAATAGGCACACGCGAGGGTCGCCAACAACTTACATTTGCCCAACCATTCCTCAATTCATCACGTTCAGTTTATTTAAAGTAATAGATGAGAAAGGTTTTGTTACTAAACATTTACCTAAGTTAGTTTATGTATGCACATTTTAAATTTGAGTATTATGATTTTAAAATAAAATATGAAAACAATTAAATACAAGATTTGTTAGCCAAGCCAGAGTTGAAATCGGAGTCACTACATTTTAATTGACTCCGTTTCCACCCAAAATTTACAAAACTCTGACTCCGACTCCGTTTCCACAGTCTTGGGAAATCTAGGCTTCCGTCAGATGAATCCATGAAATTCTCGCACCTCTAGTGATGGTTTACCTCCAGGTATGCTATTGGTGCAGATACCTTAAGGGCGAGTTGAGAATAAACAGTGACACAATCCGAAAATAATTATAATGCAGATAAATCCAAAATATAACTTCTCCTCAAATTAACTCGCAAAATTTCCGGGTCTATTATATTTAAACTTTAAGCGTAGTTATTTCAAGCCTTATCGTAGCATAGTGTACATAAATTAGACTGATATAAAGGTTACGAGAACAATTTATTTAATCCGCGATCGTGACTAATGATATGAAGACTAATGCCATAATTTTACTGTTCTTCGCACTTAGATTTCTTTCATTATTTTTGGTTTTTATCGCAGTATTTTATTATTAAATTGCTTATATAGTCAAAGTAGCAGCTCCTTTGCAATCACTGATAGTGAGACTAAGTTATGAAGGTTGCCAGTACCATAATAAGGTCATATTTTAGGCCAAAAATAATTTGTACATCTCCGCGATTAAATGCAGGTAGGCCTAATTAAAAAAATACATGTAACTTTATTATTTAGGCCTACTTGGGTAGGTATTTATTTTAAGCAAGTAGATCCACTGATCTTTGGTGGCCTTACTCGCATATTTGTAGCTCTGCTTCGAGTTTATTTGCAGCGTGTCTTTATGCAGAGTCGCTCACATTTGACTGTGCCAATCAGAATAAAGTTACTGTGATGCGACGCGTTTGTGATTTGCGGGTATAAACCCGAAAATCTGAGAGTTAAAAGAATATCCAATCCTTGACCACGAGGAAGAACTACAGATCTGCACAGCAGACACTGAAACAAAGTGGGGCAAAATTCTTTTCACAAAACATCAGTGGCTCTACATGTAAGCCTGACATAACCACCCGGACTTTTGGGAGTAGTGCCGATATTCCTGTGTTCGCTTCTTGTCCTTGCGTCTTCCCCCCCTCCCCCCCCTTGCCTAAAACCGAGGCCTAGTCCCTTCGGGCAACTTATCTCAAACAGACGATTTACGACCGGCCAGTCTAATTACGGCGGGCTCTTTGCACCCTCCATTAACCGGGTTAATCCACACTCTTAGGCAGACTGGCCGTAGGATAAGGATTTATGAAGGGAAGAGGGATGTTATGGATGGACGCGCCCTCGCACGGGAGTCAAACCGCTGACCTTGCCTCCCTCCCACCGCGCGAAACTATTAATTACCCCGGCCCCGTTAATGACGGGACGAAAACCTCCGCTCTTGGCGGTCCTCGTACTACCTCTTATGCAACTCGGTCATGTGACCTGGCTCATTCGATCACATGGCACTAACCCGGTGTTATCAAGCAAAATAGCAATTCAAGGTTTAAAATACGGTGGCATACAAAACTATTATACGTGTTCCAAAGTTGTATTTATAATACTATTAGCTGTCCCTTTGCGGCTTCGCCCACGTATACTGTAGAAAAGAGTAACTAACTTTTAATTACGTATTAATTGATGGTGTTACTACATTCTTTGTATATCTTTAAAACAGCGAATACAAACAGCTATATCCAGTCCACTTCGCTGAGCGTACTTTAATTGCAGAACATATTTGTTTTTAGTTCGTCTTTATTTCTCTATAAAATAGCTGCCCGATTGCGGCTTTGCCCGCGTGAAATTATGTAATATAAACAGTAACTCTGGATAAAATATGTGATGAAGGCATTTAACAGCTAGCGTACTCAATAACAGTGAACTATAAATTGTTTTAGCTCAGTGTAAAGAGAGTGGCCTATATGCTCGTATGATGTCATAGTAATTCCCATCGCGAACTCTTGCACGGGATACGAACTCGTAACCCCACCCCTCCCACACCACAAACTTTATACAATACCTGAGAGAATACTTAAAGGCAGGTCGTGATAATCCTTTCGTATGTACAGACTACAGTCCAAAGATGTTTTATTTATGAGTAGGTTGGCAAAAAGAAACAACTGTTGATTTATTTATCCATTATCATTCTCTTTTTTCGGGCGACTGTAACATTTTACTGCTTTTCACATCCTTAATTTTCGAATTTCATAAAATTCTGAATTTGATTTGTAGATATTCACATAAGCTTCATTCTTATCAAAAAATCATCTCGATATCTCAACGTGTATAAGCGGTATAGATAATTATTTGAAAACAGATTTTATTTTTTTTAACAGCTTTCAAGGACGAATTTCGAAAAATCCTTAAATTAAATTTTTTATATTTACGTAAGATTTATTTTAAAGCAAAAACCATTTCAATAGTTCCACTGGTTTAGAAGATAAGTGGGATTAATTAAAATACGTTTTATTTTTTTAAGAGCTTTCAAGGACGAATTTCGGAAAATTCTAAAAATACATTTTAGATATTTACTTAAGCATCATTTTAAAGAAAACATCACTTCGCTATCTGAAATGGTTAAGGAGGAATCACGGATTAATGAAAAACACATTTTACGGCTTTTCACCCCTTTAATTTTCGAATCCCGCAAAATCGAAAAAAAAAAGTGCATTTGTTAGGCGATATTTTGAAGTTAAAAATTGTATGATAGCTTTCCCGGTTAATGAGATATCTGGGATTCTTTGAAAACACATTCCACTCCTTTTCACCCCCTTAATTTTCGAATTTTCAAAAATACATTCTTAGTAGGTGCCTACGGGGCAAGGGGAAACTTCCCTCAAAATTTCATAGTTCTAGGTCCAGCGGTTTGGGCTGTGCTTTGATGAGTGAGTGAGTGAGTGAGTGAGTGAGTGAGTGAGTGAGTGCGTCAGGACACTTAATTTTATATATTAAGATTACAAATATAGAGACTGGAAAATCGCGTTAATATTTCGTGCCAGTGTATTTTGCAAAACCGTGCAGAATCCTGCGTTGGAAAACGGTTGTACGGCGCGATTTCGACGAATCACAAACTATTAGCACTGATGCACTAGAGTTAGAACTGATGAACGTAAGCGATAAACACGTTACACCGAAGCCTAGCAAATAGCAAACTTTTCTCACGATAAACACGTAGGCCTGTCTCTATTAACAATAAAATGTAGCTCTAACTCCAGTAATCAACTTATTTTCATAACAGATTCAGACGCGACAGAGAGGGGGGAGGGCAGCGGGCATTGCCACCCTTAAAACAGAAGGGAGGGACAGTATAGGAATTTGCACCAACCCTAAATTTTAATATAAAAAAATATTGCAATTTCTGCCAGCTGCATATTCAATATTTAGACTCGAAAATCACTTAAATAGTACCAATTTGCACACTAAAATTCAAATTTTCCAGGGGGAGGAACCTCAGACCCACCGCTTTAATAAGTAGTTATAGGAAAAAAAATTCGAATATAAATTACTGTCAACGTTCCTGCCCCTCCCCCATCCTTTTACAAGCATATTTTCCGCCGCCACTGACAGATATATAATATTAAATTATTCTTGCTTTATATTCTCAACACCGCTGAGCGTACAGCTTCGCCCCATTAATGTTTTGATTATGTTTAACGTTCATAATTTTTGCCCTATTTATAGAGACCGAAAAAATTCATGAGTGACCCGTACACTAGCCTCGAAGCCAATTTGTAGAAACCAGGAAATTTCGCGGGTTAAACGACTTGCCGGATCCACAGTCGTGTGTACACTCTGTCCTCAGGTACTTGTACATAGGATTCTGCTCCAGTGAGTGGCCAGTTGTACATGTGACAAATATCACGGGAATCAGTGAGTATTTTCATGCAAGAAAACTATCGGTTTAAGGAAACAGTCATGAACAATCACCCAAATAAAATAAAATAAAAAGTACCCACGTTAACACGAGTTTGAAATATAACTTCTCTTCAGATGAATTCTAGGAATTTCCGGGTCTCTACCTACCTGTATTCTCTAACATACAGCATCTCCTCATTGACTGCTCGCCGACACAGTGGTCCTGTATTTAGCGGATTCTTCAATATTAGCTCGGCGCATTTAAGGCATTTCAAATAAATCAAGTGCCAGTTGCGAACGTGACGCAGACTTACAACTGTTTGAAATTTAGCTGGTGTCCAAATGAAATCGGAAATTTCCAGATTGCTGGCTGGTTCACATTATCGTCTGCTAACATCAGTTACCCTGGATTACAGTTGGGTAAGCCCAGACTTGGTCATGTATGCAATAGAGTTAATTCGGTACGTACCAAGACACTTCTGAATATAAGTACACTTCAGTTGCTTCATTTACAAAGAGCTGGAATTCAAGTCTTAGTCTAATATGCTGAGACCAGTTGACTGACCTATGGGCTAGTCTTCAAGAATATATGTGCACTCAAAACAGTCAACTGCTCCTAACTGGCTGCTCGCTGACACAGTGATATCACGTACATAGGGCCACGAAATTTTCGCGATAAGAATTTTCCTCCACTTTGTTTCAGAGTCTTATGTGCACGTCTGCAGTTGTGCTTCCGAGAAAGAGGATTGGATAATTAAATTGTAACGTTTCTTGGGGTATGTCTCGCAAACCACATACACGTTGTGTTGTAGTAACTTAACTCTGATTGAGCAATCAAATGAGAGACGTCGCTTCATGAAACATGCTGCCAATAACTATGAAGCAAAGCTACAGATGTGCACATAAACCACTGAAATGAACTGGGGCTTCTTCATTATTCGCTCATCGTTCTCCACGAGGTGTCAAATGAGGCAAAGCCCAATTGCGAAAGAGACAGGAACTGTCAAATGTCTTAATTTTGACTTGTACCCAAGAGAAATGTGAATTTTTCAGGTCCTTACTAACATAGTTAAAAACGGCGTCTTTTTGCAAACGCTTGTAACGGTTGAGGAATTCATGCAACTATTTAGATCCGAGCTTCAATTTTTCAAAATATTTTATGTCTGTGCCGTTTCCTCGATTGACCTACAACTTATCGGCCACCTTTTGGAAGGCTTACAGCCAGTAACAAAGAAGTGACAAACTGTAGGCCGAGTCACTGTGCACCAGTGAGCCTGTGAACAGCTACTCTTCCCTGAGGTCAGCATCTTCATAGATATTTTTTTGGCCTTTTTTTACCAGGCTGGAGATCACTGCTCGCATATGTAATTGTGGATGGTGTGAACTTTAATGCAGGTATATATGTATGCGCGTGTGTTGGTTTTCGGCAGACATTATGGCTAGGGACTCCTGATTTTCGCGAAAAGAATTTTGTCCCACTTCGTTTCGTGACTTATGTGCACATCTTCAGATCTACTTCATGGTTATTAGCACCGTGTATGTGTGAAGTGACGTCTCTAATTTGACTTCGCCAATCACAATATCGTTACTACAACTTCACAAGTCAGTGATTTGCCAGTAAAACCCCAAGACACGTCACAGCTAAGACGTCCAATCACTGATTATGAATCAGAGCTGCAGGTGTGCACGTAAGTCACCGAAACAAGGTAGGGCAAAATTCTTTTCTTAAAAATTAGGGGTCCCTAAATATGGCTGATGTGGTTATTCTATTTCTGTGTTACCAGTATATCCAAGAAGAGTTAGTTTTCAATTTGTTTTTACTTCCAATTTGAACAGCTTCCATCCTGGTATACAACTAACTTATCAGTGACATATTTGTTCATATTTGTGTAGCCCACATTGCTAGAAGATATTTTAGACAATTTTTACAATGTCGTGAAAACTATGAACGCATAAATATTTGCATCCCAAAAACATTATTCCAAATCACCTAATATTTTTTACACATTTTGTATTTATGTAACAACACTTTATTCTTCTCAGTGCAGGAAAATTGTTTTTACTTGGAAGCGATATTTTGACAGGTGACTGAGCTCCAAGTAATATAAATTAACTTATAAATCTGTATTCTTGCTCGAGCCAGGATGGACTCCGAGGTAGGCAGCAGCCCAAGTTCTACAAATAATTTTTTTTTGGCATGTATGCTCTCAAAAATTGTCTTCGTAAAATCACAGAAGTTTTTGACGGTGTAGAAGGCGGTTCGAAATGCTTTTATTCGGCCGTCACTTCAGCTACTGAGTTGCGACGTGCAGAACACGGAAATGGAACGGGGGTGGTGATGGGCGATCGGCCCACAATAGCGTCGAGGCGAGGGAGCAGGTGTCTGGCACCACTTCATGCTCTGGCCACAAAAGACGAGGGGCATCGATCGCCAAGAAGATCGGCTCAGTTCGTGGTCAGGTGTTACAGGTTGCGGTCGTTCATAGACACGCCTGGCGTGTGCATCTGTGCCTAACTAGAGGTAAGTCATGCAGCCGGCTTTACGAACCAACTAACTGGTAGGTACATGAAAAACTCGCGTCTTCTTTTGGGCACAAGCTAGGACTTAAATTAATGTGGAACTTGACTTATTCGGCACCTCTTTAAGGGCGTTGGGTTAATGATATGGAAGCAACTTGATGCAAGACGAACCATGTGGTATTCTGTCAGCGAGCAATCAATAAGTTTGTGTTGTCTGCTTGTGTGCTCAAACATTCTTGGGAACTAGCCTCTGCGAATTTTTCCTGTCAGTATGTAGAGAAGGCCAAATTACGCGTCATTATGTGGCGACAGGCTACAATTCATAGGCATATACTAACTCGAATACACCCCGTGACGTTTTTGTCTCCAGGCCTTCGTATCTTTGTGTTGATCAAATATTGTTAGAGATGGTGGTTTATCGCGGGAAAACTTGACTGTTTGCAGGGTTTCAACGTACCTTCAGCTTACCAGAAGATTACTAGTTTTCGCGTGTACATGAAGCTGTTGCCCTATTTGACTGAGACAATAATAATATCGCTATTGTAATATTTGATGCCTATTATTGGTCTGCAAACAGTTATGTTGTGTCAGACGTACATCAGCAAATCATATACGTTGCAAGAAACTACAGCGTTTTCAAGGATATGCTGACACAGAACGTTTTTATGATATGCCATCATCTCTAATCAGTGCTAAAAAATCATTCAGGCGTCGCACAAACAGTCGACCAACAGCCGAAGTCAGATGAGTACATAGTAACTTTGAGTCCAGTCTGCTGTCGAATAATGACTCTGAAATTTTCAGGTCTCAGCTAGTTGGCACGTACAGCCAAATATCGTGGGTTCACTGACCTGTAAGGTAAATAGTGTATACTTGAGTATAGATCAGCTGCTCAGTAGCTGTTAGTTGATTGTAACAGCACATTTGTTACTTCTTTGCTGTTGGCTCAGAACCCTCCTGGAAGAATCAAATAAGTCGTCTACAAATTGCGGATGTGACAGTAACGCACAGGAATTTGGTGTTATGTTCACCCCCAAAAATAAATTCACTGATTTTTCAGGTCTATACTAGTTGGACGTTGGTTATGCAATGACTAGGGAACCCAGATTTCCGCGAAAAGTTTTCTGCACTAACCTGTTTCAGTGTCTTACGTGAACCTCTGGAAGTTTGCTTCGTTGTCTTCGTGGAAAGTCGTTTCTCATTTAACTGTACCAATCAGAATAAGGTTACTGCGAAACAATGACCATAAAGCAGAGCTGCAGATGTGTTCTTAAGTCTCTCAAACCAACTGGTGCAGAAATATTTTCACAAAAAATAGGGGTCCATGGTAATGATTAGAGATATTGGAGAGTTGTAAAAATTTCTAAATCATTGCACCAAGCTGCGCCTTACGTTATAGCACAGACTAAATAGTAATACAGACGTGAAATGACGTGGCGGCTCGTTTGATATAGGCGAACTTGGCCGCTTATTGGCTGCCCGAGGCTGTAGACTCCAGCCCCGTGTCTGTTTGGCTCCTGCATGTTACTACAGGTTTCCTATTGGCCTGGCTGCCGACTAGCAGAGCAGCTGCCTCACGCTGATTGGCAGTAG
>PNEQ01129836.1:0-40308 GCA_003012365.1 Medauroidea extradentata | reverse complement strand
AGAGTTCGCCTTCCTGCCGACTATTTCACTTCTGTATTCCTAAATATTCTGTGGTTATAGTTAGTGACCTGGTTATTTCGAAAGTTTAATTACGTTTCTGATTTGGTCACTGACTTACTATTTTTAAGACTCGGCTACTGAGGACTATGGCCGACCGAGGAGGCTTAACGGTAATACGTTGGACTTGCATTTGGGAGAATTCGGGTTCATTCCTCGGCTGCTGCCATCCTTATTTCGGATTTCCATTGTTTCTCGAAATTGCTCCAGGCGAATGCTGGGATGGTTCCTTACAAAGGCCATGGCCGAATCCTCTCCCAGCTCCTGTCATTGTACCAAGTTGTGTGTCACCGTTTGTAATGACCTCGCTATTGATGAGACATAAAGCCCACTTATAACTTGCCTTATCTTACTAAGAACTATACGCTCCAATAGGAAGTCTGCGTGAAAACAGCCAATAAGTAAGTCATGCTCTGATGTTTCAGATGTACAGTACATCTGTCTACTCATTGGATCAGCAGCTAATGAGTGTACAGGTTGTTGGTGTTAACAGGCCGGTGACCGAACCAAAGAAATTTACATCTCCATAACGACTGGCAGATACCCGAAAATGTCGAGAACTCAAACTCCTGCACACGTTACATACTTTCGCGATTGTTTGGCTCTTCCATAAGAACTGTGAACTAATATCAGACGTGCATGAAAACACTCTCTGAATCCCGTGCTACCTTGCCAGATGTACAAATGGTCACTCACTGGAGCAACAGCCTATGAACAAGTAGCTGAAGGCAGAGTTACAGGACTGTGGAGTCCACCCGTCTGGACATTGAACCTGCGAAATTTTCGGGAGACATGGGGTGATAAAATTACGTTCATGAAGCTCCTACTGTGGTCTACTCCTAAAGTTTACATGTATTATTATTACCAAAAACCATATTTTGTGCTATTTATATGTGAGTTAAAGTTCGTAAAAATTATTATAAGTAAAGAAACAGACCAACTAGAAACATTAATAACCAGTATAGGCACAATTTTTTTTTTAGAATGGGATTACAGTTGATGTAATACCAATTTAAGTTTCATAATGGATTGTTTCCGTTAAAACTATGTTTCAAAATACGAACAGGAATCGTTCGCAGTTCTCAATTAAGAGCTCCGCCTGGTCAGAGTAGTCTTGCGTTTTACGAGTCGTGGATACAAAGGTGTTATAAGTGCGACACTAATTGTCTTACGTGCACATCTGCAGCTCTACTTGATGATTACTGGCAGCGTGTTTCTGTATATAGTTGTCACTCATTTGACTGTGTCAATAGAAAGTAATAATAATGTAATTGCGACACCAAATGCCTGTTATTTTCATTTAGAACCCCGAGACACACGAGGGTTTAAAACTTTTAACACTGGCCATGAAGCAGAACTGCAGACGTGTACACGTCATTGAAGTAAGCTGGTGGATAGATCTTCCATCAAAATTTGGGGTCCCCAACTGGTATATGTTGGTCAGATAACAGGGGGGCATCGGTGGTTGAGATGTCAGACCTCTCGCCTCCTACCAAGGCGGGGTCGGTCCCCGGATTTTTGCATGTGAGAATCGTGCCGGACGATGCCACTGGTCGGCGGGTCCTGTCGAGGATCTCCCGTTTCCCCCGGCCATTCATTCCGGCGCCGCTCCATACTCACCTCGTGTCACCCCTCACCAGCGTTAAAGACCTCGATGTTGAGCGCTGATCAAAATCGCTCACTCACTCGGTCAGATAACTGTTTGCTAAGTAACAAGTTAATAACCAATTTTATTCTTTTGTTAATGTTGTGTCTCCAATTGACTAGAACAACGGTAACTTTGGCGCGCCATGACTGGTCGTTAATGATTCGTATGTACACTGCAAAAAAATGTTTTTTTGACAGCACAGGAAGATATTTCTTTGACTTATCTATCTTGCGGTAGTGGAATATTGCCTTATAACAAATCAAAATTTGAAAATCTTATGAATGATGTTCCTACGCTTCATCTTTAAAATTTTTCTTTGAAAATAATGTCATTATTTTTGTAGCAAAGATAACTTTCAACATAAAGCTTGGGTTGAAAATTCCACAATCAACTTCTCAATAAAGATTTTAAATAACCTGTCTTAATAACACAATTCTTGTTACCATTACTGCAACCTTACTTTAAAATTTTCTTCGAGTGTTAGTACAGTACACGTCTCGTGAAAAATATAATATTATATGTATTATATAAACATCACACTTTTACGTTGGAGGTATCTTACGTTTTTAGTCCTATGAACGAGACAATGCAAAAAGTGAGACTAGCACGACCCATCAGATGCCTGTTTTGCCTCTAAGCGGATACTTAAATGCTAATCTAATGTTGCTTCTTCATATTAATTAAAATTCACGTTGTGTTGGCAGTAATAGGAAAATATTGCGACGCGTTGTACAATAATTCAAGGGCCGCCCAGGAGGATGTTTTTTGCGCTTTCGAGTCCAAGACGTGCGGAGATAAAACAGGATAACATTGATATCAGCTACTATTTAGGTCAGATGATCCATCCGCAGAAGACATATTTATCTATTGGCCAAATGTTCAAAAATGTTAGGTTAAGGTAGCTTATGTTAGGTTTTGACACTTCAGTCAGTTGAACAGTTGGTCAGATAATACAGAATGTTTGATAATGGATGCCAGAGACGAGAACCTTATTGTTCTGAACATTAAAAAATTGCCAATTAAAACGCTTAAAGGGTCAGTTCACTGAAAATTTTAATTGTTTTAACAATTTTTATATTTGTAATAAGTATGGTTTGTTTTGTAGACATATTTTGCGACTGTAATTTGTTGCAGAGAAAATATTTTAGCTTTCATAGTTTTTGTACTATAGAATATTAAAATCAAAATTTGCGTAAAACTGTTTTATGCAATAAAAGGATCCGTACTTACGAAATGAAACAAGAAGCAAGCCTACTGTCCTCAAAGTGGGAGCAATTTAAACCTGAACGTTAAAATCCATTACGTAATCTAGGAATAGCAATTAATAATATTGACTTAAACTGATGATACACGAAATATACGAAAGGTAAATCAGTTTGCAAAGTAATATGAGAGTACATAGTTTAATAAAATTGGGGAAAAAATTACATGAGTTGTCTTTCTATCATAAAGATAAAAAACAGTCGCTGTTTTCAAAATATCACAAAAGGATGACCGATATATGTAAAAGTCAAGTCAGCTTTGTATGTAGTATGTGTATCAAGTTTGCTAAAATTCTGGATAACATTTCCTTAGATATGTTATGCTATGCTAAAAATATAAAAAGAGCCACCATTTCAAAAATATGAACACAGGATGAACGCAAAACACAAAAGCTAAGTCAGCTTTAATTGTAATATATGTGCACCAAGTTTGGTGAAATTCTGAAAAATATTTCTTAACGTTAGTAATACTATGAAATATTTCCTTAGATACGTAAGGCCATTCTAAAAATATAAACATAGCCACCATTTTGAAAATATGAGCTTTTGATGTGCGAAATACACAAAAGTCACGTCAGCTTTGCATGTACAATATGTGCACCAAATTTGATGAAATTCCAATTTATGGTTCCTTAGATATCAACTTGATCGAAAAATCTTAAAATGGCTGCAATTTTGAAACTATGAATTTTATACATAAGTCAAGTCAGATTACAAAGTAGTATATGTGTATAAAGTTGAAATGAAATTCGGTCCACTGGTTCAAAACGTTTTAGGGACACACACGCGGACAAACACACACAGCCACACAGACAGAAAGGTGACAAAGATTTTCCCTCGGAAAGTAGGCTAAAAATTCACACTGGAGAACAGTGCCACAAAATACGAAAATATATGTTTTACAAACCGCAGTGACCTTTTTGCAGTAAAAAAAAAAAAAATTAGAAATAAAAAAAATTATATGTTTTTTAAAAATATTTTAAAAATTAAAGAAAACTTATTAATGTGGATTTTATACATGTCATATCATAGTCCATGGCACTGTACTTCAGTTTGAATATTTTTCATTTCGCCAAGTTGATTGGTTTTTCTTTCTTGTATAAAACCGTCTCATGTAAATTTGGGCTTGAACTTGCTATTATTAAAAAACTATGGAAGATAAAAAAAACCACCCCATTTATAAATAAATTTTTCTGTGAACTCCATGCACATGTATATTCACCACTCCATCTTTCTTTTGCATTTTGGGTTCAAGATAACGGGTATCTTTCCTCTCCAAGGAAGGCAATGGTAAACGTTAGGACAGTTGAACATTCGAACGTATACTGCTCGGCGGCTCGGGCAGGCATCCACTTGAAGTGAGCGACAGGCCGTACAAATGACATTTACAAAACTTGGCTCCCTGAAGCAGGTACGGTCCCGGCCGACCTTATCAACTGTCGGATTAGCAGCTCCCGAGGGGACAGCGCGTGCACGGACAGTCCCTGGAGCGCTAATTAATTATTTCGGTCGTGCCCGGCGATAAATCAATCCTGCATTATTCATGCGCGCTTTGATACGCCGAGGCGAGGCGGGACGAAGTTCAGGAAACAAAGTGGCAGCGAATTTGCTACAGGACGTTGCGTTCTCGCTGGGACAAGCACACCTGCGCAGCGGCTCGATCCACTTCGCTCCACGTTTATAGCGGTAGCCTGGGGTTGCCTGGGTCGCGTTTATCGTAACGGGGAGTGTTCGACAATTTTATTGTATTTTCAGTTTTTTAGCTGTAACGTTTATTCAAATTGTATTACCGAAATGTTTTCTCTTCGACAAAGCATAGGATATATTGTTGGTAAACTGCTTGACGTAAATAATAATGGAATCTTTAATTAATTTTCCATGCAGTATCATTGCTACAGAATTCTTGAGTGTTAACCTGTAATTCTCTTGCAATGATTCTGCATGACAAGTTAATGAAATATTTCATTATTATTTATGTCAAGCAGTTTACCAACAATATATAAAAAAAATCTTAAAATGCACAATACAGTTATCTAACACTCCTATTTAAGGGCCTCGTCTACCACGCGCTTAAAATGAGTTGCAGCGTGTTCGTAAATACCATTTTATTACGAAACTATTCCACATATCGTTGGCTTACTTATAGAACCTCGTAAGTCCAGATTTTCCAAATTTTGTATTCCAGGTGAATTTGGTGCTAATTTTCATGGCGCTGCGAGAGTTGAAATCTGCTAAATCTACTGTGCATTAGCTTTCTTCTACGCCCACATCAAAAAACCACGTATCTATGGTGTAGCATGACTATGAAGTTTTCCTTTTCGCTCTCCTGTAAAATTTACTGAAATTGACCTACGAGAGTTTAGAAGTAAGCCAACGATATACTCTTTGTGTCAATGTATGAAAAGAAAAAAAAAAAAAAAAAGAAATAATCTTCAAACCATGAAAGAGTCATTTCAAAGCATCACGCCGATTGCAAAAATCATTTCGGAGCCCCTCAAAATAGCTAAAAACAGTTTTTTTCAACATGTTATATCTGATCACAGGATTCGTGTAAAACTACTTTAGAAACATGCAATGGATTTTTACATTTTTTATATTTGTACCAGATATTTTATTTTATTTTAGACGTAAATTGTGACTAGATCTTCCTCTTAGAATATTGTTGTATCTCTCATAGTTTTCGCGTAATGAGTCGTAAACGTCAAAATTTGCACTTTACGATTTTATGTACGCCACTAAAACCAACTGACATACCAAACAGAAAAATTCACAGTGTACAGCAATGCTGTAGTCTATGATTTGACATATAAAAAACAAAAATAAATACATTTTTGTATTTTTAAAAAAACATTTTAAATATTTAAAATTCAGCAATTTTTATTAAGTACAAACATATTTTATTTTTTATTTTTTTGTTTTTAAATGTGTCATTTCATAGCCTACAACGTACACTGTGAATGTTTTCGGTAAGGTAAGTCAGTTGGTTTTAGTGGCGTACATAAAACCGTAAAATGCAAATTTTGACGTTTACGACTCATTACGCAAAAACTATGAGAGATACAACAATTTCCCGAGAGGAAGATTTAGTCACAATTTGTCTAAAATAAGAAAAAATATTTGGTACAAATATAAAAATAAAAAAAAAGACGTTGAAAATTATCAAGATAGGGTCACCATTGAACATAACAGTCAGGCGAGTGATCTATGATACCACTGCAAGCTGTTTCAGTGTCTTGTAGTAGAGGCGATACCACACCAGATGAGCCGGTCAACATCGCCCTTTGGCACCGTGCCTCACTCACACTAACACACGGCCACCAGGCGGCCGCCATAAGGGTGTTCAAGTGCGATAAAATCATAATTTTATATTTCTATGAAATATTGTTAGTTTTGTAGACGATACTTGTGAGTGAAGTTTCCTCTTACAAAACCATTTTAGCTCTCATAGTATTCTCATAACGGTGCGTCAGAGTCAAAATTTGCATGTTCTGTTGCCACGCAAACAGTGAAAACAGATTGATTTACGTAAGTAAAATAATTCAAGGTGAAATAACATGTAATGGGCTACGTAATAAAACATTTAAAAAAGAATGCCATGAACTATTTATAAATTTTTTAAAAAAATTGAATTTGCATTTTTTTCTGTACTTTTGCAATAATTAAAAAAAATTAAAAATATTACGTTGTTTGGTTTAAAATGTTTCATTGCATAGCTCATGGGTTGTTAGTTCACAGTAAATTCTTTCATTTAAATAGGTCAATTGTTTTTCGCTATTTGTATGGCAACGTAACAAGCAAATTTTGACTTTGACGCTCCGTTATGAGAATACTATGAGAACTAAAGTTGTTTCGTAAGAGGAAACTTTACTCACAAGTATCCTCTACAAAACTAACAATATTTCATAAAAATATAAAATTATGATTTTATCGCACTTGAACACCCTTAAGGACGCCGCTTACTTGCGCATTAGAGAGGCCCAGAAGTGACGGAGCAAGTGTGACAACATCACAACAACTAGCTAGGCGCTGAACTAGCGTGTTATTCCGCCGATCCATTTTTACTATGGGACTTTAAGCTGTGACCATGTCATTTTATTGGTGGAAAGTCTGCAACTAAGTTCACTGCACCAATGAATCTGAGTTTCACATACATCCGGTTGGTACATTTTGAATTACTGACAAAAATACTGTATGTAAGTGAAGAGGTGAGGGCAGAACGGAGGGTCCAAAATTTAGTCAAAAGTTTTCCAAAATGTTTTTAAACGGTTATTAAAGAACCTTAACATTATTTTGCATCATTTAGAATTTTGGCATTCTTTTGTTAACATAATTTTTTACGATAATTGATCGCTTCTAATATTATTGCCAGTATTAATATTATTACATGATATTTGAAGTGCTAAAAAGATTTTATCGAAAACTTTTATTAATATTTTTTCCAAATATCTCACTTATTTATTTTTTGAAAATTTTGAAAATTAAAATAGTGCATATATATTTTTTAATTAGTTAGTACAGTCTGGAGTGCTTAAACCGAATTTTTGCCTGACTCAAAGAGCTGTTGTGATTTATAATCAGCATAACAATGATAATAGCTTATAACATAATATTTGTAAATATTTTATTCGAAATTTAACATACTATATTACATAAATTTATATTGGTATATATTAATGAATTAGATGTCAAACTCGCGAATGAAGTAGCTGTCAACAGCTAGTTTTACCAGTGTGTTCAATCTGTATTAATATAATTTTTATTAAGTCATTTGTGTGATCAGATTCATCCCACTTCATTATTAGAGGCTCGGAAATTCCGCGGGTTCAACGGCCACCCGGCTGGACTGCACAGTCCTGTGTATATTATGTCCTCAGTTACTTGTACATTGTCTGCTGCTACAGTGAGTGGCCAGTTGTACATGTGACAAGGTAGCACCACAGACTAAAAAACAGTAATACAGACGTCAAATTACGTGCCGGCTCGATTGATACGAGCGAACTTCGCCGCTTATTGGCTGCCCGGAGCTGTTAATAACAACCCCGTGTATGTTTGGCTCCTGCATGTTACTGCAGGTTTCCTATTGGCCTGGCCGCCGGCTAGCAGCATAGCTGCCGCATGCTGATTGGCAGCAGGCGTTTCCGCCATTTTGCTGGCCAGGGAAGCCATTTCGCTGGCGTGTGTGATTGAGTTTGCCGTTATACTGGGTATTTCACTTCTGTATACCTAAATATTCTGTGGTAGCACGGGAGTCAGTGAGTGCTTTTCATGCAGGTCTGCCATAGGTTCACAGTCCTCATTGAATAGGGTCATTAACAGCCATCCAGTCGCGACAGTATTTAACGTGTGCAGGAGTTTGAAATCTAACCTCTTCTCAAATGAATTTGCAAAATTCCCTGATCTCTATTCATCAGTAGAGACATGCCGAATTCGCGTTATCATTTGGTAGCAGACTATACTTCACTTTCTCATACATAACATAACTGCGATTCAATTGGCCATGAACGTTTATGCGTTGTCATTTACGTGTGTTACGTCTTTACAGAGATTGGCGTCTCTACCGTGTAAGCGTTCTCCGCAGTAAGTCACGACAATATCGGCCAGCGGGAGACGTCGAACGAACCTATAGTCACTTGGGATCTAGTCAGCTGTCAGAAAATAACGCGAATTTTGCATGTCTCTATAGTAACGGACAAAAAGTCGATCTAATGTTGGATGATTACCTTTGCCGGTATACACGGGTGTTTCAACCAGTGGTGAACGTAACAATGGATACATTCAAACACGCGAGCGGCGCGGGCAACTTACTGGATGCCGACGACCGTTGAGCTACGCCGCCTGCAGCGTGTGGTAGCGCGCGGCGCCGCCACTTGTCACTTCATATTTCATTGCGGTCGTAATTCAGCCTCTCCCTTCTCTCATCCTCCCTCCCCCTTAAACCATTTACCACCTTCCTGTACCACGCCGAGCACCAGGTCGTGCGACCTCCTGCTGCACGCCCTAGGGGTTCTCTTCCTGATGTCCGGGCGCCGAGCGTTCGCCCCAACGCGAGTGCTTTCAACACTTAAGGGTGTTCAAGTGCAATAAATTAAAAAATTTGTATTTGTATGAAATCATGTTAGTTTTGTAGACGATACTTGTTAGTATAGTTTGCTCTTACGAAACAATTTTGTCTCTCATGGTTTTCTCATAACGGTGCTTCAAAGTCAAACTTTGCATGTTACGCTGCCATGCAAATAGTAAAAACCACTTGACTTACTAAAACAAAATAATTCACAGTGAAATAACATGCCATGGACTATGTAATAAAGTATTAAAAAACTTCATAGGCAGCTATTTTTGTATTTTTAAAAATTGCCGAATTTTCAACTTTTTTCTTGTACATTTGCAGTTTTTTTTTTTTTTTCAAATTCAAGATATTACGTCTAGGCTTCTAAATGCTTTGTTGCGTAGCTCATGGAATGTTAGTTAACCGTGTATTATTTCATTTAAGCAAGTGAATTGGTTTGTACATGCAAATTTTGACTTTGGCGCACCGTTATGAGAAAACTATGCAAGCAAAAATTGTTTCGTTAGAGGAAACTGTACTCACAAGTATCGTCTATAAAAGTAGCACTATTTCATAAAAATATAAAATTATGATTTTATCGCACTTGAACACCCTTAGTTCACCTCAGTTTTCAACATCTTTTTTTTATTTCTATATTTGTACCAGATATTTTATTTTTTTATTTTACACATAAAATGTAATTAAATCTTCCTCTTAGGATATTTGTGTATCTCTTATAGTTTTTGCGTAATGAGTCGTAAACGTCAAAATTTGCACTTTACGGTTTTATGCACACCACTAATACCAACTTACATACAAAACCGAAAAAATTCAAAGTGTATAACAATGTTGTACGGTGTGATTTGGCACATATAAAACAAAAAAAAATTTGTATTTAATAAAAAAAATGCTGAATTTTGAAATGAAAAATTAAAAATGTCAATAATTAAAAAAATACAAAACTATATATTTTTGTTTTTAAATATGCCAAATCAGAGCCTACAACATTGTTATACACTGTGAATTTTTTTCGGTTTGATACGTCAGTTGGTTTTAGTGGCGAGCATAAAACGGTAAAGTACAAATTTTAAAGTTTACGACTCATTACGCAAAAACTATAAGAGATACAAAAATTTCCTAAGAGGAAGATTTAGTCGCAATTTATGTCTAACATAAGAAAAAAAATATCTGGTACAAATATAAAAATAATAAAAGACATTGAAAACAAAGGTGAAATGCCCCCTTAAGGGTGTTCGATCCCTAAAATTTATTTTTTTAAATATTTGTGCCAAACACTATTCAAATTTTACACATCAGATACCACGTCATTTCCCCAAATAAAATGAATCTATAATTACAATAACTGAAAGTCAACGTATCAATGTATTTTATGACATGTTTGACAAAAGTAAGTTTTGAAAATTATATTAGTAGCCAAAAGCCAAAGTTATGTAAAAATGTATTAATTTTCATCAAATTTAAAAACATACAAAAATGTATCGCTTTGTGTTTACAAAAAAGTCATGCAGTAACTCACATAATTAATTATTAATATGAATTATCTTGTTTCTGCAAGTTAATTATTTTTCATTATTTTGGCTACACCGCAACTACCATTTTGTGACTTTGATAGGTGATTATGCTAAAACTATGGGACCAATTTTTTTTTATTTGGGGAAATGGCATGTTATCTGTTGTGTAAAAGTTTAACAGTGTTTGGCACAAATAAAAAAAATTTTAATTTTTACGGATCCAAGTTCTTAAGAACATTTCCGGTAGTTTTACAGTGATTTTTTTTTTCAAAACAACATAATTTTTGTATCGAATAATCCCTACATTATTTTGTTACAAAGTTATCATAATTTATACCTAGGGACCAGGGCCGGATTTACCACTAGGCCCACTAGGCCTAGGGAGCTACTTTCACAGCGGCGCACTTCCAGATAGGAGAAAATGAGAAGAATTTTCCATCACTGGTTTTAAATGTATCGATATGGCGACCAGCAAAAAAAAAAATAATGACTTCAATTTTCTCTCTCTATTAATATTGTATGATCTATGGATTACAGTAATTTTAAAATAACTTCATCAGAGTAAAGTTAAATAGTTATTATGTCATTACTATTATTGATATTATTCATAGCGAGAAGACAGGGAATAATAATTTTAAATAATGCTGTGTTGGAAATGGGAAAAGGACACGAGTTGGTAAGGAAGGATGGAAAAGAGAGACTGCGGGTCCGCTGATTCTCACGTGCCTAGTGCTCTCAGAATCATAAATCCGACCCTCCTAGGGACGTGAAAAATTCTCGTACGAGCTAGATTTGTAAGTACTGTATGTTCGAGTCACTTTCGCAATTGGTCCTTGACTTATTCAGAAGCTTCTGGGAGACCCAAAGCCAATAAAAGAAGATGCACCTAAATACAGGCCCAATAATGTGGTATCACTGTGTAGCGAGCAGTCAATGAGCAGCTGCTGTTTACTTGAGTAAACAAAAAATATTCTTGGAGTTTAGCCTACAGGTTAGTGACCCGCGAATTTTTCCTATCTCTATTTATACCAAAGGACAGAAAAAATTCGCGGGTTCACTGACTGTAGGCTAGCCTCGAAGAATATCTGTGAAGTTAAGCAGATATCAGCTGTTCATCAGCTGCTCGCTGACAATGAAATGGGCACGAGTTAAGAAGAGTCGTTGACTGGTGCATGGACGGCGTTGCAGCGTGTGACGCGTATTCTTTTTTTTTTTTTTACGCGAAACCGCGTAACTTATTCATATTATGTTTATATACGAAAATAACACACACTTGAAACTATGCTCCTATGTTTTAAAAAATTCAGCACGCCTGTTAGAAACATGAATTTCGGGCCTCTCAAAATGGCTAAAAATGACTTTTTTAGACTGCTGTAACTCCGAAAATATTACCTGGGTTCGTAAAGTGCAAAGCGAAAAAGGCATGCGTTGATCTTTACTTTATACTACTCAAAAATAAAATGTGGTCACTGCTTAAAGTCGCGTAGGAAAAATATTGCAAAGAAAACATAGCACGCCAGTTTGGCGCGCTGAGAATAGAGGCGATATGCTTCTCGTCAAGCGTGGGACATTGGCTCTTATCGCTACGCTGTTCCCACGCATCAAAGGTGGAAATTCGACACCGGCGAACACTCCTCTTAAGGGGGCCGCCTCGTTGCCATAAAATCACACAGCAGCGTGTTTGAAGAAAACGTTTTACACGGAAACTAATACACGTGTGTTCACGCCGTTTCTCTACGAAAAGAACACACACTTCAGACGACAGCCCTTAAGTACTTTCAAGACAACACACGTATTAGAAATCCCCTTTTAGGGCATGTCAAAATGGGTTAAAACGGGGTTTTCAAAACGCGAATTTTCCAGGTCCCTAGTTAACCTAATTTTCTTTGGTTGCAATAAACTAGTAGATTTTCACATTTTTGCACCCAAAATATCACCAACTTTGTTATTAAAATAAGCCAAAATCAAGCAAAATAATTTTCTGCAAACTAACAGTGCATTATTTTGCAAAACGCCTACATACAATTGTGCGTAATATGATCGCTGTTATGATTTTTTTCAAAGTGCTACATTTAAAGAGTTTTGAGCTGATTGCACCATTGTGAAACAACTCTCTAGCATAACCTTAACCGCGGCTTTCTGATGCGTTTATAGAAATAGGGTTAATTCTACTACATGTTAGAGAGATAATGTGTTTTCTTATGGGAGAGTTAGACACAGAGAAATATTCTGCCACTAGTTTTGCTGCTATTGCTAAAGGACCAGGAAAATACGAAACTGCAGTAAAATTAAATTTAAATATGCTTGGAAATGACAAAGGTAATGTAAGTTAGTTTAAAAGTGAAATTAAACCAATTTCGCGTTTTAAATTACCAACTTTGTGTAACTTAAAAATTAGGAGAGCTCTGTAATTGATCAGTTTGCATCCATCACCGATACCTACACACACCAACTTAAGCACTAAACAGTCACTGCCGCTTACCCGACTGCTGATCGGTCTATTGGTGCAACGCTCAAGTGGCAGAAATTTTCTCTGTGACAATCCTTTAATATTGACATTTCTAACCTGCGGTAGAACTAACCTTAATAGAAGTCCTTCGACTCTGGAAGAAGCTCGTGTGAGCTTTTGCAAGTGTTACATTTCCTCGTAAACTTACAAGTATTGTTGTATACTGTAAAAAACCGATTTTGGGTAAACCTACCCTACTTCGTGATACTAAGACTTCGAACTTCAGTAACTGATATATGTAGGGACCCCTTTTATTTTTGTGAAACAAATTTTGACCCAGTTTGTTTCAGTGCTTTACATCTGCAATCATGCTTCGTGGTTATTGGCATCGTATCTGTGTGGAGAGCCGTATCTCATTTGACTGATCCAGTTACAATAACGTTCCTGCAACACCACACGTCTGTGATTTGCAAGTAGAATCCCTAGGCTCGTGAGAGTTATAATATCCAATCACTGACCATGAAACAGAACTACAGATGTGCACGTAATGCACCGAAGCAAAGTGGGGCAAAATTCTTTTCGCGAAAAACAGGGGTCCCTACATATATGTTATACTTTGTAATTGTGATCTTATATTTGATATATTAATAACATATTGCCGAAACTACACATGCCTGCTCGCTGCTGATAACATGGTGAACTGGGTGTACAGATCCTTCCAAATTTTGTGAAGCCTGCAAAGTGGTTTATTACGATCACGGTATATTGCCAGTTAACCCTATAACAGGTGTACTCAACCTTCTTAAGGTGGTGAGCACCTGCAGCTCTCAGAATTGAAGAGCACTGCTAATGTTTCAGTTGAAAAACACGACATTCTTACAAACACACCCTCATTTCTATTTTATTATTATACGATCCAGCAGTAAAAGCACTCAGTTTAAACAAGTATTATTAGTTTATTTCTAAACACGTCATTATAATAAACGTATTCTGTTATTACTCGACAATGGTATGAATTAGGAACTTTTATTATCAAAGGATTTTTGAGCTTACGTTTGTTCAACAGCCCAAAAAATATAATATTCCTGCAAATTGTTCAGTATCTTTGGTTAAACTGTTTAAAGTTATTTGTAATCAACAAAACAAAAACCGATTTTCCTGAAAAACAAATTTGAAATAACATTAAATTTAATTTTAATCCTGTTCTTAAAATCACTTGAAATAAATTTCAGAGAATTCGCTGTCTGCCGTTAAACCCAAGGATGATACGTACAGAAATCGTAGTAAAAGAACACTGCAAGCTCACCATGTCTAGTGAGACCCATGGGCTTGAATGTTATTCACAAGATCCTGGACATCCAGTGGGAAATCACTTGCGGCTCCGCAGACAGTCCTCTAAATCAGATTCACATAATCGGTTTCGCATTCTTTCTTAACAAGCTTCATCACTGAAAAAGTACTCTCACACATGTACAGGTACATAGTTCCAAACATTGCTAGGCACATCAAAGAAATTTAACGTAGGACAGGAAACTTTTCGGCCCCATTTGAACCCCTAAAAGTTGATATATTTTAATTTTGAAATAACATTTTCACGGCCAGCGTAGACTGCATGTCTATTTATTCCGATTTAGCGCGCCCTAGATCATGTGGCTCAGTAAGTTGAAGTTTCGTAACTAAGTCAATCGGAAAATTTAGTGGGTTAAGGACAAGTGCGAATAGCGACTCATATTGTTCCAAGATTTGGAATTTCGTGCTGAATGCATTTGTAAGATCTCTAAGTGCACGAACAACAATTCTGGGACAGTCTGTGCGGCCCAAACTCTGCAAGGTGTGTTTCATTTCCGGAAAGTACGAGAGTTGGTTTCTTTCAGCGAATGAAAAGAATCTTTCAATATTGGTTTTAAAGACAAATATTGTTTCTTTCAAATCAATAGTAGTCTTTTGTCGACATACTTCAGATATTCAAACAAATCAACAATGAAAAGCCAGAGTGACCTTGAAATCATCATTGAACAACTGAGGGAACTGAGCGGCGTGACAACTGGAAGAAATAAACACCTTAATTTCTTCAAAAAGTTCCCAAACACGTAAAATGGTTCTTCCTCGGCTTAGTCAGCGAACATATGCATGAAGAATTAAATCGGAATGTGGAGCAGACAACTGTTTACAGAATGTTTTCAGCAGGTGTTTGTTCAGAGGTTTTGCAACAAGGAAATTAATCACCATCACGATTACTTTGAACTGCTCTGAAATTTTTGGAACAGACTGAAAATGACTAGCTAAGTTTTAGATATGAATCATGTGTAACAAATCCCTTGTTTTTGTCTACTATTGAAGGTGCGCCATCTGCTCGCGAACATTTTTCAACCTCAACTAACCGAGCACCGTTTTACCTTCCGGGAGCACTCGGGTGCTCGCGAACGTCAGGTTGAGTATGCCTGCCCTATATAGAAATGTTAAGGACGTTCACGTGGCAAAAATTCCTAATTGTATATTTGCACGACACAGTGATCACTTTATAGACGTTACTCGTGACAACATTTTCCACTTGTAAAAAATTTTTAACTCTCATAGTTTTCCCATAGTGACATGACAAAGTCAAAACTTTCAAGTTACGGGAACATGGTAATAACAAAAATCAAGTGTCTTACTCACTGCTAATAGCTAGAGACATGCAAAATTCGCGTTATCATTTGGTAGCAGACTAAACTTAACTTTCCTATACATAACATAACATAATATACGATTTAATTGGCCACAAACTTGTATGTGTTATCATTTACGTGTGTTACGTCTTTACAGAGATTGGCCTCTCTACCATGTAAGCATTCTCCGCGGCAAGTCACGACAATATCAGCCAGCGGGAGACGTCGAACGAGCCTATAGTCACTTGGAGTCTATTCAGCTGTCAGAAAATAACGCGAATTTTGCATGTACCTACTAATAGCTAGAGACCGGAAAAATCCGCAGGTTCACTGACCCGTAGGTTAGCCTCCAAGAATATATGTGAAATCGTGCAACCAGCAGGTGTTTATTAGCTGCTCGCTGACACAGTGAAATTGACCTGTATTCAGCTACAGTTTTATTATTGACTCAGCTACTTCCAGGAAGTATCGAGTAAGTCAACGGCCAATTGTGAACGTGATACAGACCTATAGTTGCTGGAACTCTAGCTCGCGCCTAAGAGAAAACGCGAAATTTTCAAGTCTCTACTAATAACCATGAAACAGAGTTGCTGATGTGCACGCGAGGCACTAAAACAAAGTGGGGCAAAATTCTTTTCGCGAAAATTTCATGGTCATACCAATGACGTATACTTCCCTGTCCCTTCTATGATTAGACGACAGCTCTTTTAACTCACCTTTGGAGAATGCATGCCAGTGATAAGGAAACAATTCTTGAGGATTACATTACACGTACTACACCCTTGTACTGTTATTAGAAGCCAATGTATATTCAACTACAGCTAGTGCATGAATAGGACTAAGAAGTTTACGCTGTTGCCAGATGAATACGCGAAATACTCGTGCATCTACTTATAATTTAGGGACTGGAAAATTTCGAGAATTCAATTACCTGTAGGCTAGAATCCATTCTACTATGCATACTCACGCCACAGACTAAATAGTAATACAGACGTGAAATGACGTGGCGGCTCTTTTGAGAGGAGCGAACTTCGCCGCTTATTGGCTGCCCGAGGTTGTTGATACCAGTCCCGTGTATGGTTGGCTCCTGCATGTTACGGCAGGTTTCCTATTGGCCTGGGTGCCGATTATCATAGCAGCTGCCATACGCTAATTGGCTGTAGGCATATCAGCCATTTTGCTGGCCAGGGAAGCCATTTTGCTGGCGTGTGTGACTGAGTTCGCTGTCCCATCGGCTATTTCACTTCTGTATTCCTTAATATTCTGTGCTCACGCCTCTACTATTTGTCCAGTAGCTGCTACTCTCTGGAACAGCAGGCAATGAACGAATAGACGGGGCCTGAGTATGGATTCTAGCCTACAGGTCTTTGAATTCGCGAAATTTTCTAGTTCGTAATTATAACGTTGGTTTTCTTCACAATCGTAATCCCCAAGGCTAGCAACAATTGGATTTTGATTATCATGGCTAGAGGCACAACATAGCTCTGCCATTTTACGAAAAACGTCTAGAAGTATTTCTTGTTTTAATTCTGCGTACAAGTATCTTATAGGGTCGTTGGATGCGCGCTTCAAATTCGCTCATAGCTCTGTACTTTCTGAGCCTTTAACACGTAGGTAGGCGGCCGCCTTAAGAGGAGTCCTCGACTGGCAGATGGACGGCGTTGCAGCGTGTCACGCGCATACATTTTTACGCGAAACCGCTTAACTTATTCATATTATGTTTACCTACGGAAAGAACACGCACTTGAAACCATGCTTCTATTTTTTCAAAAATGCAGCACGCTTGCTAGAAACATGATATTCGGGCCTCTCAAAATGGCTAAAAACGGGGTTTTTAGACTGTTGTAACTCCGAAAATATTACCTGAATTCGTAAAGTGCAAAACGAGAAGCATGCGTTGGTCTTTACTGCAAACTATTCAAAAATAAAATATTGGGGCCACCGCTTCAAGTCCCATAGTAAAAAGACTACAACGGAAACCTTGCACGCCAGTTTGGCGCGCTGCGAATAGAGGCGATATGCTTCTCGTCAAGCGTGGGACACTGGCTCTTATCGCTACGCTGTTCCCACGCGTCAAAGGTGGAAATTCGACACCGCGAAGGACTCCTCTTAAGAGTTAGTGAACCTGGCGCGTGAGACGTGACGTAGCGTGGTACGGAAAGTATTCGTTCCTTTGTAACTATAAAAATAAGTTTCCAATGTGTTTATATACGAAAATAAGGCGCACTTCAAACTGTCTCTCTATGATTGTAAAATGCCGTTCACTAATTAAAAATATGTTATCCAAGCTCCTTAACAGTTCTAAAATTGAGTTTCTTACGTTGCCGTAGTTGAGAAAGTATCAATCGTAATTGGGAAACCAAATCTTACAAACCTGCACTTGACTTAACCATATACTTTAACAAATAAGATAACAGGGTCATCGCTTGAAGTCCCGTTGAAAAACTGTTTCTATCTATGAAAACACTTTAAGCTAGTTTAGTCCTTCGCGCCTAGAGGCGATGAGGTGTTTTGACAGGCGTGTTATGTTCCACTTATCGCCTTTCCCGTTGCCGTGCCTCGAACGTAAAAAAAAAGCGTCCGCTAACTCTTAAGGGGCCTGCCTACCTGCGCTTCAAATGCGTTGCAGCTAGTTACGACTGTTCTTTTTTTGAAACCATTTAACGCGCAATACATTTTTAGGTCTATACCTACGAAAATAACACACTCTTTAAACAATGTTGGCGTAGTTTCAAATATTTGGCTCGTTTATTAGAAACATAATTTTCGGGCTCCTCAAAATGGCCAAAAATGTATTTTCCAGACTGCTGTATCTGGAAAATTAACAACCATATTCGAAAAACACTATTATTAGAGACACTGGTAAATCGCGGGAAAAGTTGATTGTTTGCTAGGCTCCAACACGCTATGTATATCACTGAAGGTTTTGCACCTATATTGGCTGTTGTTTATTTGATGCACTGTGTCCCTCTTCAACAGACCCAATTAGAACTGTGCAGTTTTAACACAGAACGTGTGTGATTTGTTAGAAAACTGTTCACACGTGATACTAAAGTTTATTGGAGACTATGCCAATTATTTTCGCGATTTGCAGTGTCTCTTAACTATTATAGAAACAAGCGTTAGACTTTGAACTATGCTGCCCACAAGTAAAATGATTATATAGTCACCACTTAAAGACCAGTAGGAAGAAGGATAATAGTAAAGCACTGCACGCAGGCTGAGTGGCTTGCGCGAAGAGGCGATACGTAGAGATGATGGTTTATCGCGGGAAAACTTGACTATTTGCTAGGCTTCAACGTGCGTTCAGCTTATCAAAAGATTACTGGCTTTTCCTTGTACGTGGAGCTACTGCCCTATTTGACCTAGCCAATAATAATACCGCTATTATAATATTTGATGCATGTTATTGGTCTGTAGACAGCTACGTTGTGTCAGTGTTTTCAAGGCTATGTTGGCACAAAACATTTTCGCGATATACCATCATCTCTATCGATAAGTAAAATGAGTATGCATAGTACAATGGATTCTAGCCTACAGGTAATTGAATTCGCGAAATTTTCCAGTCCCTATATATTACATATGTCGGTCAATGGCACTCTTACCGCTCCTGCCTCACACAAACAAACACAGCATATCTAGGGAGGTCCCTTAAGGGTGTTCACGCGACAAAAACGCAATATTTTATATTTGTACGACGTAATGTTAGTTTTACAGACGTTACTCTGGAGTACGTTTTCCACTTCTGAAACCTTTTTAACTCTCTTAGTCCTCCCATGGCGGCAGGTCAAAGTCAAAATTTGCAAGTTACGGGAACATGCTAATAACAAAAACCAACTGAGTTACTCGAATGAAATAATTTACACTGAAATTAGATAATACAGGTCATGTGCTAAAACATTTAAAATCACGCAATGCAATTCCTTTGTATTTTTAAAAAAATTCTAAAAATAACAATCATTTTCTTTATATGAGGTAATTTTTTTTTAAAGTACAAAATGACTTGGTTGTGTGGTTTTAAATATTTTAGCATATGGCCCATACTATCTAGTTTCAGTGTAAATTATTTTATTTGAGTAACTCAGTTGGTTTATGTTATTAGCATGTTCCCGTAACTTGCAAATTTTGACTTTGACGTGCCGCTATGGGAAGGCTATGAGAGCAAAAAGAAGTTTCACAAGTGAAAATTGTAGTCACAAGTAACGTCTATAAAACTAACACTACGCCGTACAAATGTAAAAATATGCACTCTTTGCCACGTGAACGCCCTTAATGGCGAACAAACAGCTCGTAGAGTTGACCTGAAGGACAGGCGGTCCGTCAGGGTGACAGTACGGAGCCGTACGAGATACGGGAGCAGCATTCGAGACACGCCTATCGATCATCGGGCAAGGTCGACCTTGTCAACCGTGTAGCTGCGGTAGCGCTTGTAGCAGCCCACGCGCGGCGGGGGTCGTATTTGTAATAGGCCGACCTTTCACGAGGTCTCCCTGCCGCCGCTGTCAGGCGCGCGCGTGTCTATATGCTCTAGCGGCATACGTTTGCGACACTACATCTTTGAAACTAAATGTTGCAATGGGACTTTGTGGACAAGAGACGCTGGAACATCGCTGGGAATTTTGACTGTTTGTCTCCAACGTGAAATGTGTAACACTGCCACTGTAAAAAATAAGTTCCTAAAATGTTACGCAGTATGAGACAGTTACCATACTTCTGCATTGAAAATATACAAATTTTACTGTTGTTACAATACAAATCTGGCAACTTCAGTATACATTCGACTGTTTTATAATCAAGTTTAGGAGTGCTACCATGGATGTCTGGGAAACAATTATACCATACATACTTTCTTAGCGCTCGTATATGCATGTGTGGAAAATTTTAGAGTGATGAGAGTTTGTATCAAAATGTAGAGAGACAGAAATTCCGCGAATTCGTTTAAGATTTCTGTTAAATGTTTTAAATTTCATGTAACAAACGAAACGTGTCACGAACAACTGGCAATGTCTCTTAATAGAGACATTACTAGAGCCAGTGATTGTTGGTGAAAGGAATTCTGCAACAGCTTGTTTCAATACCTTACGTGCACACCTGCAACTCTGGTCTGTAGTTATTGGCAGAATACAATTAGGCAGAGGCGTGGCTCATTTGACTACACCAACCAGAGCAATGTTATCGAGACACCACAAGTCCGTGATTTGCGGGTAGGACCCCGAGACGCCGAAAGTTAAAAACTTCCCATCACTGATCATGAAGCAGAGACCCAGGTGTTCACACAAGGCATGGAAACTAATTGTTGCATAATTCTTTTCACCAAAAATCACTGGCTCTAGACATTACATTGTACGATTAGGTCCGTATTATTAATACACTTAGGCCTCATACTGCCTTATGGACATCACTTTACACGCGCTTAAAATGCGTTGCAGTGTGTTCGTAAGTGCGTTTTTTTTTTTTGTGACGGAACTGTTCCACATGTGCTCATTATGTCGATGTACGAAAAGAAAACACACTTCAAACGATGACGGAAGGGTAGTTTCAAAGCATCACATCAATTAGGAAACTTATTTCGGAGCACTTCAAAATGGTTAAAAACTGCTATTCCAACCTGTTAGGCCTATATCTGAAAAACTACTCACGGAATTCGTGTGAAACTACTCTAGAAACATGCAATGGACTTTATATAAAACTTTCCATCAATAAAAAGACGGGGTCGCAACTGAAAGTGTCAGTCAGGCGAGTGATCTACGATACCACTGCACGCTGTTTAAGTGTCTTGCGGTAGAGGCGATACCGCACCAGATGAGCCGGTCAACATCGCCCTTGGCGCCGTGCCTCTCTCATACAGACACACGGCCAGTAGGCGGGCGTCTTATGTGAGTAAAACTCCGGCGAGACGACTGAGCTGTGATTGGACTCCTTGAGGCACGGCGAGCACACCGACGGAAATGTCGTGTTCGTTTCGATCAGAATCTCTCGCATTGCGAGGTTCTCGCCTGCGTATGAATTACGGGGTGCCGCCCCGCCAAAAGCTTGCATTATGTTTCGGCAACAATGGTCCCCCACCGTTCCCTCTGGGAGATGCAGATGCTATAGCGTGATACGGTATCGTATCGTAAAGGAATCTGTTCCTCTATTGTTCCGATAAATTTTTTACTTGCCCCCCCTCCGCCCCCCACCCTTACACACATTCTCTCGTAAACTGATTTATCGAACTACCGTTGCGGGCCGGCGATCGCACCCGGTCGCTATTGTTTCTTCGTCGTCGCCGGGTGCAAAGCTAACAAACAATACTCGCTCGTAAAGCATCAGAGCCTCCGTGCGACCGCTTCCCTTTTGTTTCTACCCCGACGTGTGTACGACGCTCAGGTATGACGTCCAGATGATCGCGTGATAGTGCCCTCCGAGATGGAGATTTCATACCCGTGGCCATTTCGAAGAAAGAGTCTTTTAAACGCTGTCTATTTTTCCATTAGTGTATCTATCTGTGGCCTCCATCAACTACGCCGATCAAGTCTTGCTGGTCTGAGAATGACCCCGATCTCCGCCCAGTCTATAGTGTTGCTCTCGAAAAGTGAATAGGTTTATTCTTATCGTAAGCGAAACCAGTATTATTATTATTATTAGTTGTAGTAACAACAGTAGCAGCAATATAATCACTAGCGGTAGTGTCAATATTAGTAAGTACAATATTAGTAGTAACAATAGTGGTAATAACTTAGTAGTGATAGAAGTATTAATAAGAGTCGTAGTAATACTAGTAATAACTTAGCAGTAACAGTAGTAATACAAATAGCAACATTAATAGTAATCGTAGTAGCAATAGTATCTATAATAGTAGTAATAAGTTAGTTGTAATAGTTTTAATGTTAGTCGTAACAATAGAAGTAATAGTAATAGTAGAAGCAGTAGTAGAAATGGAAGTAGTAGTACTGGAAGTAATATTGGTAGTGATAGTATAGTAATAGTAGCAATACTAGTAGTAATATTAGTAGCAGCAACAGTAATATTATGAATGTAGGTTAACGTCTTGTCAACACCAATGGACGAAACTATTGACTTAGGCCTACTGCTAGCCCATGACAGGGCGAGTTAACTGACTCATTCAAAGCACATTTACGCACTCAATAGAATTCTGAATCCATCATTAAAGGGCATGGAAAGGTACGATGTCGAGCGGCCATCGTCAATAAAATCGGAACTACGTACCAGAATTCGATGAGATATTTTTGCCGAGCAGATATGTTATTAGCGGTCGTTTATTTATATAGCACTGGACGGTAGTATGACTTACTTCCAAGTGAAAAATTAAAAACGGGTTTTTAAAAAATAAGGGTTTGAAACCACAATACCTAAAATAAATGGAAAACTGTAATTTTTAGAACTTGTAGTATAATGTCTAGGCCTCTATGATAATAGAATTTCAAAAGTACCCGAGTTTTGGTTTGAAAATAATTTTAACAAGCGTAAATCTCTCCCGCAGAGATTTACGGATAGCAAAATTATTTTCAAATCAAAAGGCAACACTCAGCTGTGAGTAAGGTTAGGTAAGCGGGCTTCATGTCTCGTCGACAGCGAGGTTATTATAGACGGCGACACAACTTGGTACAATGACAGGAGCTGGGAGAGGAGTCAGCCATGGCCTTTGTTAAGGTCATGAGCCCGATTTTCTCGAATTTCGTGAGAAATATTTTTTAAAACCCATACGAGAACCGATATCGTAAAATTGCTTCGTAACTTTGTTGCAAATTGGTTTTACTACGTAATGTAGTTTTTCGAGACAAACTGTATTAAGAGTTTAGCTAATATTTCAATTAAAAGGAAATTACGTTATTTAACTAATTAGCTACAATGTTGCTGTCTTCTGTCTCGACAAAATTAGGGCATTTAGTTAAAATCAGTCATGACAAAGTTACGGAGCGATTTTACGATATCGGTTCCCGTTTATGTTTTAAAAAATAATTATCGTCAAACATGAAGAAACTCGGGACCATGCCCTTAAGGAACCATCCTAGATATTGCCTGGGCGATTTCGGGAAACCTTGGAAATCCGAAATCAGGACTGCCGGAGCCGGGGATCGAAACAGGGACCTCCCGAATGCGAGTCCAACGTGTTACCATTGTGCCACCTCGCTTGGTACATACCTTAAAAGGTGTCATGTAAATTGCGGACAGATGCGAAAATGACAAGAACGTATGAATGTGAGTATATATGTATGTGCGTACGATTGTACCTATGTGTGTAAGCGTATATGTGAACATGAATGTATGTAGGTCTATGTACAGTACAACGTGTACATTGGCCTACATGTGAACATGAATGTACGTAAATCTGCTTTCGTATGCATGTGTGTATGTACGTAGATGTATGTCGTGTGTGCTTATATATGTATGTACGTGTGCATGGCTGTATGAATATATTGTTTCGTATATGCGAGTATGAGAGTGTGTAGGCCTATGTCTGTACGTGTGCTTGTGTGCACATTATTGTACATATTATGTATGTATATGCATGTATGTATGTGTTGTGTATAATTGTACGTATATCTACGTATTTCACGACTGTATACACACATACAGGATGTCCAGAAACAAACGCACCATAAGCAAACCACGCGAATCCTGCTCATAATTTGTGACGAAAATATTACTGGCAAAATAAATACTGTACGACATTTTACGTGCACAGCGTGGCAACCCTGTACGGTGAAAATTCCCTCTTGTGCTCCACGTCCAGGTATTATGTTATGTGCGTTACGTTACTGCCCGAGATTTGAACCTGCATTCATAATATGCAGATCAGAATAGAAGTGGTAAGATAAGTAAGATATATGTGGTGACAAAATGACTAACTAATGTGCTAATATGTAGCCGCAATTTGCATATGAAACTTCATCGTAAAACATTTTACCACTTTCATTTTCGTCTCCGTTTTATCCCAGGATTCACCTGATATGCTTTTTATGTGTTTTTTTTTTCTAGACAGCCTGTACATGTCTACATTCATGAAATTCATAGATCTACGTACTAATTTACACAACAAATACATACATGCTTACACATAAATATGTACAATAATGTACACATATGCACACATAGATATAGGCCTACTCATATACGTACACACAGATACATACACACACCTATGTATACACACACACACACACGTACATACGTAGACTGCACGATCAGCAGACGGAGAATAAAAATGAAGGAAAGCTTACAAATACCAACACGTTTATAGAGTAGCACCAGTGCTGTGTGTCGTGCAGCTAGGACCTAGCGTACAGATGATCCAAGGCCGGGCTGGCTACTGCTGGTCCAGGCAGGATGCTGTGGAGGACAGTAGCAGGTAATGACGCTCCCGCCTGACAGTTTAATGGGGGACCAGGGCCCCTAGGCGCTTTCTTAACCACGGCCTTCTCCTGCGCTTCGCCTGGACAAGGGCCATTTCTTCACCACTCATAAAAACATCCTCCCCCCTCCTCAACTAAATCCATCACCCGGTTTTTGCCCCATATCCAAAGTGCAGTACGACAAGGGACACAGTCGTAGAAGTACAGGTCTGGACACTCGCCTATCTACCAATGTATTTTGCTTGACCCCCTTGTTGTTTGACTGTAGTTCGTCAAATTACCAAGAATGTCATACTTTTCGGCGCTGTAATCCGGGCGGTCGAACTCAAACTCGGCCCACTTTTTTCCATTGTTAAATTTATAAAGTAAATAAAGATTGCTGGAGCCTTTTCTTAAATTTGTGAGCGAAGGAAGTATTTCATAAATTGATAAAAAAAAAATACGTTTTGATAAATTGTTTATCTTAGTGGAACGGAAGTGGGCGGAGTTTGAGTCCGACCGCCCTAACTGAAGCGCCAATAAAACACAGTATTCTCGGTAACTTGGTGAACTACAGCCAAACAACAAGGGGGTCAAGTTTCCAGGCGAGTGTCCAGACCTGCTCTTCTACGACCGTGGACAAGGGACGAACACGCTTAGCGAGACACGATAAGGCGTCGTTCGCCACGCTTTCTGCACGTGAACCTCAGGAGAGATCCGACGGGATGCAGTTCACAACCCAATTACGCTGTAAAAAGGTTATGTGACAGTAACCGAAATTTTTCACCATACACAGTATGAATCAACCATTATTCGGTTTGTAAATAGAGCAACTGTTGAGCATTGATACTCTACAAGAATGGTTTGTTAAAAACATGTATAGTCTGACTCATGTAAGAATTCAATTTTTTTATAGTTATATAGGCTATCATGTGTATCTATTTCTACAGGAATATACTTTTCATTTTGATAAATGGCACAGTTTGAGAACCAGCTATAGGTGGTTCGGGATAAGGTGAGCGCTCAAAAAAGCCCTGCTAAAGTTCTATTTTCTGCCATTTCGTATCTTTCCGCGCGTAACGGCTAACGATGGGAAATTTCTAGCCTCTCTGGACACGTCACTTGATGGCTGCGCATCTAAGATAAATTGTACAGTCAGTATAAATCCATACAGTTTGTTTAAAAAAGTTTTATTAATTGAATAAATCACAATAATGTTGATTTCGGTTGCTTTTATTTCAATATTGTTGTATTTAAATAAGAAAATACACGAAACTATATTGTGTAATTTCGCTGCCAACCATACAAGCAGTAAAGCAGCTTATAGAGTTAATGTTGAATTGTATGCAGTAGCGACTAGTGATATTTTTCAAAGGTAAAACTTTTAGTGCTCACTTTATCCCAAATTACCTATAAGTGTGTTTGTTCAAAAAGCACGTGTAGCAGAGGAGGACACTGTTTATTTCATGAAAACAGCTGTAAAACAAATGCCTACACGACTGTCAAAAAGTGGAATTCTTATTTAAGACAGACTGTAGGAACATTCGTGAACTGTAAACTATTTTAGCATGTCTAATTTCTTAACACTGCTATACTCCAGTGTGGCAACATTACAAATGATTTCTTTTAGTGTGTACACAAATTTCAGTAAAGTTATATAAGTTTAAGTGTCTTCTTTCCTCGCCCAGCACAATTATAAGTGCGCAATTAACCTTTGCGGGGAAACAAAGGAAATATATTATCAACATATTATTACAAGGTTTAGCTATTAAGATATTTAACAGGGTGCCACGTCATATAAGAAATTTAATTTACAGTAAATTTAAGACCTTAGTTACTAAATGGCTTATTGTAACCCCCTTTTACTGTCTCACTGAATTTTTTGATATGCCTACTGATGCACTGTATTTAATTTAATATGTTTATGACGAAACCCATAACAATGTAATGTGTTCTATGGTTAATAAAAATGCATGTATAGTTATAATGACAACCGAGGTAAGTGTAGCAGTGGTAAAACACTCGCCTCTCATTTGGGAGGTTTCTGGTTCGATTATAAGACCCGGCCATCTGAATTTAAGGCTTCGCTACAATTGATTTAGGACAGAAAACAGCACACGCACAGGCACAGCACACTTGCACAACACAAAGTTGCGCGAAATACAATTGAAACAGCACACGCACAGGATTCACAAGTACGCAGTTCGTTTTCTACACACCTTCCCCACTTGGCTGTGTCTACAACCAGGCAACCAACGCTACTCAACTTAACACGTACCATTCAAAAACCCATTTCTTTCGAGTTATATATATATATTTATTTCAGGAAAATAGGTTTTTAGAATACTCATTGACATGCGGAAATGTTGCTTTAGATGTTAAATATGTACTCTTTTTATAGATAGAACATGAACTTGTGTTCGCTGTCGTAGAAGTTTGGAACTCAAGAATGAGATATGTCACATTTATCAACATAATAGTTTCCCGTTTTGTGATCCCAGATTACAAAAATTGAAGACTAAGTTAACAACAAATGAATATTTCTCGTAATACAAGGTGTAGTGAGGATCTTGCCTTTTGTTATAAATTCCGATACTAAACGCTTAAACGTTGCAATGTGACGACACAGATTTAGCCTATAATGTTCAGTTAAGAAACTATGTGTTTTGAAAATGTGACATTTTGTTTACGAGATATGTTAGTTTCTTTAGTGCAAAACCTCTGAGGAAAATAAACACTAAAACACGATTTGCTTAGAATTCACGCCATCTCGACCGGGACTTGAACCCGGTACTTCTCGCACCCGAAGCGAGAATCATACCCCTAGACCAACGCACCATTGATGCGCAGCGTCGATATTTTCATTAACCAGGTAACTATAATTCACAAGTGACAAGGAAATTGGGTCACACACGCACTCGAAAAGTTGCTCCGGCAGCAAAGTTATATATCTATAGTGTACTAGCTGTCTCTTCGCGGCTTCACCCGTTTTTACTATAGAAAAGAGTAACTAACTTTTAATTGCGTATTAATTGATGGTGTTACTATATGCTCTGTATATCTTGAAAACAACAATACGAACAGCTTTATCCAGTCCACTTCGCTGAGCGTACTTTAATTGCAGAACATCTTTGTTTTTAATTCATATTTATATTTCTCTATAAAATAGCTGCCCGACTGCGGCTTTGCCCGTGGATAAAATATGTGATGAAAGCATTTAACGGCTAGTGTACTCAATAACAGTGAACTATAAATTGTCTTAGCTCAGTGTAAAGAGCGCGCTCAATATGCTCGTATGATGTCATAGTAATTCCCATCGCAAAGACTTGCACGGGATACGAACCCGTAACCCCACCCCTCCCATACCACAAACTTTATTCAATACCTGCAAATACCCTGGAGACTAATGCCATGCAAATAATATGCAAATACTAAGAGATAATTCGTGAAAAATAAGCTAGTGGTATGAGGTGAAACTAACAAACATTTTGATATTATTTTTGTATAATTATTGTATTTTATTATTTTAACACGCGTTATTTAATTTTGAAGTATTTATCGTAATGCTATTTTTTAATTTTCTCCCTGCGACGAAAGTATTTTTTCCACTAAGAATTTTTTTCTAGAATTTTATGTTGGCACCGTACATATGGAATCAATTGAATGTAAGGTGATGTTCTCTGGTGGTTTGACGTGATATCACAATCAGAATTCTCGCCAAATCGCTCTAGCTGTCCGGTGTTGGTTTATAGTGTATTTGATACTAGGTTGGCAAAAAGAAACAACTGTTGAATTATTTCTCCACGATCATTCTCTTTTTTCGGGAGACTGTAACATTTTACTGTTTTTCACATTATAAATTTTCGAATTTCATAAAATCCTGAATTTTATTTGTAGATATTTACATAAGCTTCATTCTTACCAAAAAATAACCTCGATATCTCAACGGGTGTAAGGGGTACAGATGATTATTTGAAAACACATGTTATTTTTTTTAACAGCTTTCAAGGACGAATTTCGAAAAATTCTGAAATAACTTTTTTTTATATTTACGTAAGATTTATTTTAAAGCAAAAACCATTTCAATGTTTGCGCTGGTTTAGGAGATAAGTAGTATTATAATTAAAAACCGTTTTATTTTTTGAAGAACTTTCAAGAGCGAATTTCGGAAAATTCTAAAACCAATTTTTAGATATTTACTTAAGCAGCATTTTAAAAAAATCACCTAACTATCTGAAATAGTTTAGGAGAAATCACGGGTTAATGAAAATCACATTTTACAGTTTTTCACCCCCTTAATTTTCGAATTTAGCAAAAACGAAAAATTCGCAACTATGAATATGTTTGGGCAATATTTTAAAGTTTAAAAAATTATGATTGCTTTTCCGGTTAATGAGATATCAGGGATTCTTTGAAAACACATTTCACCCCTTTTCACCCTCTTAATAATCGAAATTAAAAAAATCCATTCTTAGTGGGTGCCTACGGGGCAAGAGGAAGCTTCCCTCAAAATTTCATGGTTCTAGGTCCCGCGATTTGGGCTGTGCGTTCATGAGTGAGTGAGTGTGTCAGTCAGGACACTTCATTTTATATATTAAGATTAAATCATCTAAGAAGGATTTGTGGTAAATTGCCCCCTCGCTATCAATCACATAGATACACAATTTGACATAATCGCATTGCTTGCTTTTTACATACCTGTAGTGTGGTAACAGCTGTTTCACAGAAAGAATATAACATGTATGCTAGTTCCGCCAAGAGACATTTCTTGTTCCTGAGCAATATGTGCTGTGGGCCCAACCCCTTCCTGCATATCACCTATTTAAAACATGTGTTATAGGCCTTGCTTCATTTAATGTATGTTAAGAGTTTAGTTGTGACAGAGACTGTAAATACAATTAATTTTTATATTCGTATGCTTCATTTTATAAATATACAGCTGCCCGGCCTCGGCTTTGCCCGCGTGGAATTTTTTATGGGAAAACTATAACGATAGCTTATCGTGTTAATGAGATATTGAGGGCATGGCGAATACACATTTTACGATTTTTCACCCCCGAAGCATAACGATACCTCATTAGGCTTATGAAATATAGCTAGGGCCCGGTAGTTTTCGCGAAAAGATTTTTGCCCCACTTTGTTTCAATGTCTTACGTGCACACCTGCAGCTCGACTGCATGATTATTGGCAGAGCGTTTTTGTGCAAAGTTATTATTAATTGACTGTGCCAATCAGTACTCGGATAGCTGCCACACATCACGTCTGTGATTTGCGGGTTTAACCTCCAGACGCTGGGTGTTACGGCATCCAATCACTGACCACATAGCAGAGATGCAGGTGCGCACGTAAGGCACTGAAACAAAGTGCTGCAAAATTCTTTTCGCGAAAATTACCGGGCTCTAAATATAGCGGATATGGGGAAAATACATTTTACCCCTTTTCACCTCTTAATGAGTGCCTATGCCGCAAGGGGAGCCACCCTTAAATTTTCATATTTCAAAAAAGAAAATTAACTCTTCTGCTAGCTGCCAGCTGTCAGTAATATGTGTGTATATAATATCACAACAGTTATCCGTCACCATGCCTTCCGTGGGATTCGAACCCAAAATCTCCTACCAGTGTTACAAACAACTACGCCAAGAAGTAACATCACAATTTTTAATAAATGAAATGTGTATGTACAGGACCATGCTCGAAGAGGTGTAAGTATCAATATGGCAGCAAAAAGTGAAAACTTTTAAATGATTTCTCCGTCGTTGTACCTTCTTCTTGTGATTTCTGAACATTTTACCATTTTAAATGGCCAAATTTTGAAAAATCATGGAATAGCTTAGGTATTTACATAAACTTCATTCTTATTAAAAATTGTTTTGATATCTCAAATGGTTTAAAAGATAGAGAGTACTATTTTTTCTTAAATTCAAGTAGGCACACTCAAATATACGCAAAAATTTAGGTGCATTCAATAATATTATTTGTTGTTAAAATTTTTTTTGCGTGAAATAACAAAGGTGTCATTCAGTAGCTTAATGCGTTACTTTCACTCTAAATTATTTCATTCGTACAGTTTGAATAGTTTTTATCTTGGGGAAAGTAGAGAAAATAGTCAAATCGCTACTTTGCCACGTGTCACTTTGCCTGGGTGAACGTATTTTGCGCGTTTGTGTCCAAGAAGTGCAGAAAGCTAAGAGTGACGTAATACGCGCATCACGCCTCGCTAGAGCCTCTAGGCCAGTGGCGGCTCGTGGGTTGTTGCCAGGTGGGGCTGCAGTTGCCAAGAGCTGTACAGGGTTGTGCGCTGGTTGACTCTACAGCCACTGACACGCTGATGTGCAGGTGCCCCTTACTACTGAGTGGTCACAACAGATCTAGTAGCCGGCAAATATTTCATGGTCGTTGGTCTACGGCGCGTTCATCAAGAGTGTATAGTTCCGACTACCTGCAGCCCCGCGTGGCAACAACCCACGAGCTGCCACTGCTCTAGACGCAAGTCAGAGAACTGGTATGCAGAATCCTCACTGATAGTTCGCCTCTTTAATACATTCAGCGGCATGTTTAACCCGCCTTTAGCTTGTTAAATATTCTAAACCCGCAATAACGCCCATTTTCCTAATTTTTGGCAGTGGGAAAATAAGCTTTAAACACTGGTAGCAGACACGCGTTGTAACTTTTTTTTTTAAATCCTATTACTCAGCAGACATAACTCATGCGCGTCTAGTAGTTTTCGAATAACTTGTGTCGTGGATTATTAGCGAGTCGTACATACAGACTAATAGTAGACTACATCAAAAGGCCACAGTATACTACTGATATAAAAGTATTCCATTTTATTTGAACAAAAGAACTGATGACTGTAGCGAAATATACTCATATCAGGTGCTATTACCTACATGAAAAGTGACGTGAATTTTAGAAAATTAATTCTCCCAACATGACACAAAATCACATTACTATGCTTCCACCAAACATTAACACATGAACTTTCCACGGCTTCGTTCAGTCGGCATGAGCTTTACTCATACCTCTGGTTAGACTTAGAGTTCCCAGTTTGTACGGTAATTTCACCATTTTAAAATTTGTCCAAAATGCAACAGTGATAGAGGTATAAAAATAGTAAATTTAGTTAACAGTTTTCCACTAGTCAGCCAAAAATTATTTTTCATGAAAAGTTAGCATGATAAGAGGTTCGTGAGCGATGTCTTACGTGCTTCCCACGCTGTCTTGAAGTTCACTAAAAACAGCTAATTAACTAGAAAAGTTGGTGCCTCTTCTGAAAACAGCAATACTTTATACACAACATAAACTTACTCCCAAGAGTTCCTATCTTTAGGACGGCGGCAGTAACAGGCGTCATCTTAATTGCCTGCCGCAAACGTCTTGTCAGTATGAGTGTCCAGCCAAGAAGAAGGATAAAAGGATGCCGACATTTGCGAAGGTTCAAACAATCGCCTCAGAGAAAGAAAAAAACATATCTTACTTAGAGAAACTAATTCAGCATAGTAAGTTACTGATTAACATTCCTTAGCATAGATATTCTGCTGAATACCTCAGTAAGCAGTACTCTTTCCGAATACAGCTGATAAGAGAAAAAAATTACTATCATAAATTAAAATAACAGGTTTACATGTTATTTAGAGACTATAAAATTGAATAAAATTGATAAATTAGTGTTTTTCATCACAAATAATTAGCATGAGCAAAATATATTAACCCAGTTAGTTTCACTTGTAAAGTTCCAGGTAAGTATTAAAACATACTTGATAACAGATAGATAACTGTAATTCCATTACACTTGTGACGGTTGAAGTTCTGCACACCGCACGACGGCCATCTAAGTTCGTCCGTATCAAACGAGCCGTCACGTCATTTCACGTCTGCACACACTATGCATAATTCAGGACCGAATTCCACTCCTAATTCAGTACACTTATTTTCACAGATACAACCCGTCCTATTTTTCATCGCAGTGTATGTTCACAAGCATGCGCAGTTTCAGTCACGGAGAATGCGAAATACGCAAGTAATTTTCTACCTAACACTATCGTCGAATGTTTCGAAACCTAAATAATACACAAGATAGCTTTACTTATTTTACAACTACGTGTAAGTCTTGTTATGAAATATATTTTCGTTATTTTATTGTTGTAATGTTTGTAATTTATGGAACTTCATAAGTACATTATGTACTGAAACATAGAAGTAAACAGTGATAGTTAGAGACATGCGACAATCGCCTTGTAATTTGTTAGCAGACTAAACTTCACTTTCCTATACATATCTGCGATTCAATAGGCCACGAACTATTATGTGTTGTCATTTACGCGTGTTACGTCTTTACAGCGATTGGCCTCTCTACCGTGTAAGCATTCTCCGCGGCAAGTCACGACAATATCGGCCAGCGGGAGACGTCGAGCGAACCTATAGTCAGCTGGAGTGTAGGCAGCTGTCAGAAAATAACACGAATTTTGCATGTCTCTAGTGATAGTGTGTACACAACACTGACGTTTTGCTGCAGAATTCTGTTATGAAATCTCAGTTCGACGTTTATGGACAGAATTAAGTAAGGTATTGAGTAGAGAATTAAGGATAGTGTGTAACGGACTTTACTATTTAGTCTGTACTACGGTTCTATCCAAGGGCGCCCATCTTATAGATCGAAAATGGGCGGCGGGGGGGGGGGGGCGCAAGATCATAATACGTGTTTATGTCAACAGGAACGGATATAACTAGAGACCTGAAAAATTCGCCTTTTTCTTTGAGTCACAAGCTATAATTCCATCAACTGTAAGTTCGTGCTACTTTCACAATTGGTCGTTGACTTATTTGACACCTCCTTGAAGTCGAAGAGCCAATAATTACCATGTAACTAAATGCGGGCCCATTTTACTGTGTCAGCGAGCAGCCAACGAACAGCTGTTGTTTGCTTGAGTACACATATATTATTGGAGGCTAATTTTTCCTGTCTCTAGATATAGCCGGTGCGCAAATTTGTAGCCACTGGCACATTTCGACACATGAAACCGCTTTGATTACGACACTTATCAAACTGCAAATAGTTTCCTATATGTTTTATTTAAAAACTAAACTAAACGCATTGTGGAACATGAGGGATCTCAGACCTCACCCTGTCCCCCCTCATGGGCGCCCTTGGTCTTATCGAACATCTCCCTCCCCCTCTAGCAAAAATCCTGGGTGTGCCCCTGGCGTAAGGGGAAGTGAATGCACGGCGCATGCGCATGGTAGACTGCAAGGTGCAGTCCGTCGCCACGCCTACAGCTAGTGACGCGCAGGCGTTGACTACTCCGTCGTAACATGCGATGCGCATACTCTTCCCCCTACCCACTCCATCACCATTTGCTGTGCATCGCTCATTGGCGGAGTATCGGAGAGGGCGGTTTCCTCTAGTCAAATTACGCATGCGTCAGTACGTTTCCCACTGACCCTTCGCAAAAGAAGAAAGAGGATATAACTGAAGCACGGTACACGCTATCCTGAATTGTAGAGTGGAAATTCTAAATGATCTAAGTGCAAAAATACACCAAATTAATTAATTACGTCAAAATGAGCTAAGTGTCAGTGCCTATATTTTGCTGTACGAGCTAAATTCTTATAATTTTCTTAATAGTTTTTATGTTCGTTGAAATAGTGCATGTCACATACGTACGCATACTCTTGCATCGCTGCTTTTCCCTATTACTCGAATGCCTGTTTTTGGCACTTAGATCGTTTAGAATATTCATTCTACAATTACCTACTCAATACCTTACCTAATTCTGTTCATAAACGTCTATTAAGATTTAATAACAGTATTCTGTAACAAAACATCGGTGTTCTGTGCACTCTAACACAGTTTACCTCTATGTTTCCGAACATGAAGGAGAAAAATGTATTCGTGATGTTGGTTGTGATACCTATTCCGTAAATTACGACAGTAATATTGTCGAAAACTATTTCATAACAAGACTTGCACGCAGTCGCAAAATAAGTGAAACTATCTATGTTTTAGTTAGGTTTTTTTAAGTCCGACGATTGTGTGTCCAGCAGGAAACCAGAATTTTATTTCAATTCAAAGCATATTTGCAACCCTGCTTGCGTACTTCGCATGCGCCGTGACTGAAACTGCACTCAGCATGAGCGTGAATATACTCTACAATGAAGAATAGGACGGGCTCTAGACTGTTTTCTGGGTTTTAACGCACGTTCAGCTTGTACGTGGAGCTGTTGCTCTATTTGACTGAGCCAATAAGAATCCCGCTATTCGAATATGTGATGACTGTTATTATTAGGGGCAGGAAAATTTCCCGGATTCAATTACCTGCATGTTAGAATGCACTTTTCTGTGTATACTCAAGTCCCGACCATTTGTCCACTAGCTGCTACTCAGTGGAACAGCGGACAATGAACGAATATACGGGGCTTGAGTATCCATAGGACAATGAATTCTAGCGTCTAGGTCATTGAATCGGCGAAATTTTCCGGCCCCTAGTTATTATTGGTCTGCAGACAGCTATAATTGTTGCAATAAACTACAGCGTTTTCAAGGATATGTTGGCACTAAACATTTTAGCGATATACCATCATCTCTAATTATTAGGGCCACGATTTTGTCGCGAAAAGATTTTTGCCCCACTTTGTTTCAGTGACTCATGTGCACATCGGCAGTTCTGTTTCAAGGTTATTGGCATCGTGTCTTTGTTCAGACACGTTTCTCATTTGACTTCCCAATCAGAATAAGATTATTGTGAGTCTGTACGATTGTAATTTGCCAAGGCCAGTGAGAGTAAAATCATCCAATCACAGACGATGTAGCAGAGCTGCAGGTGTGCACATGACGCATCGAAACCAAATGTTGCAAAAATCTTTTCGCCATAAAATCGTGGCTCTACTAATTATATGTAAAGATGATGGTATATCGCGAACATGTTTTGTGCCAACATACATTTGAAAACACCGTAGTCTCGTGCAACAGATATGATTGGGTGATACACGTCTCACATAACGCAGTTGGGGGCAGACTAATAACTAGAGGTACGTAAATTTCGCAGATACATTCCAGGTCAGGTTGAACGCCAATTATGTATACTTCATTGTCATGTCTCTGACTTGCTGGCGGCTGTTACGAAACGCGTTTGACTACTGCAAATAAGGAAATAATGCGAAGTGGTATCGATCGCTTGCTACCTGCTTGTACGGTTATAAACCAATATGTAATCGGTTGTGGCCAGTGGGTGTATAGGACTGACAAGTCTAGGCTGTTGCCAGATGAATCCGCGAAATTGACGTACCTCTACTAATAACAGGCAACAAATATTACAAAAGTGGGATTCTTATTCGCTCAGTCAAAAACGGTAACAGCTCCACTTACAGACAAAATCCAGTAATTTTGTGGTTAACTGAACGTACGTTAAAACCCAGCAATAGTCAAGTTTTCCCGTGGTAAACCATCAACTCTAGTGATATGTTCTTGCCATTATTAACTGCCATAGTTACAAATTTCGAGGATATTGTGTAGTCACTGCAAGGAAAACTGAAGAACATCGATGTAGCTTTGTATGTACATTTTCTGCATCATTGACTATTCGCAGACATGCCAAAGATTTATACACGAAAAGTATTTTGCCTTTTTATAAGTGACAAAAATAATTTTAGAATGTGCAAAATATTATTGTTTTGGTTGCATTAGGTTTTCGTTCAATGAAATAACCGATTATGTAATTTAACTTTGGAAAACAGTATTTCGTTGTCACTCCAAAATAGTTTTACATTTTGTAAAACTTGTACCACTTTTGGTGTTTACTTATTGAACAGAACACAGCAAAATATGAAATAACGAGTAGGCTACGAAGATACTCGCAACGTTCTTTAAACTGAATCCACGTTTCACACGGGTTAACTAGAGATTGTTGGTGCACGGGTATAGAGACCCCTGTTTTTCGCGAAAAGAATTCTGCTCGACTCTGTTTCGGTGCCTTGCGCGCACATCTGCAGTTCTGCTTCGTGGTCAGTGATTGGATATTTTAACTCTCAAGAGCCTTGGTATTCTGCGGTCAAATCACAGCCGTGAGGTGTTGCAGGAACGTTATTGTAGTTGGCTCAGTCAAATGAGATGTGCCTCTTCACATAGACACGCTGCCAATAAACATGCAGCAGAATTGCAGATGTGCACTAAGGTGCTGAAACAAACTGGGGCAAAGTTCTTTTTTTTTTCGCGTAAAACAGGGGTCCCCCCAATGAAGACTACCACGAGCCCAGACATCGACAAATATTTAAAGACAGTGATTCTTCTTCATGTCTATTGCTACAGAGTGTATTTGCGCAGAAGCCTCGCTCATTTGACTGTGCCCATGATAACAAGGTTACTGAACCACCACGCGTCTGAGATTCACTGGTAGAACCATAAGACCACAGTCTAAATAGTAATACAGATGTGAAATGACGTGGCGGCTCATAAAATACGGGCGAACTTCGCCGCTTATTGGCTGTCCAAGGCTGTTGATACCAGCCCCATGTCTGTTTGGATCCTGCATTATATAGGAGACCTTACTCTGATTGGCAGGAGGTGTTTCCGCCATGTTACTGGCCATGGAAGCTATTTACTGGCCTGTGTGATTGATAGGGCCTGGTAGTTTTCTCGAAAAGATTTTTGCAGCACTTTGTTTCAGTGCCTTACGTGCGCACCTGCATCTCTGCTTTGTGGTCAGTGATTGGATGCCGTAACACCCAGCGTGTGGAGGTTAAACCCGCAAATCACAGACGTGATGTGTGGCAGCTATCCGAGTACTGATTGGCACAGTCAAATAATAATAACTTTGCACAAAAACGCTCTGCCAATAATCATGAAGTCGAGCTGCAGGTGTGCACGTAAGGCACTGAAACAAAGTGGGGCAAAAATTTTTTTCGCGAAAACTACCGGGCCCTAGTGATTGATTTTCACTGGCTACTTCACTTCTGTATATCTAAATATTCTGTGCCAAGACACTGAGAGTTAAGGAGTCTACCTAGATCGACGGCATTAGTGTGTGTGAAGCAGGAGCGGTAAGCTGCCACTAACTCACTTATGTAATGTATTATCGCCTATCCATGCAAGCCCCTCACTTGGCGTGCAGTGCTTTACTACTGTCCTTTTTCCTATGGGATTTTGAGTGGTGACCACATTATTTTATTTATGGGCATTTTAGTTATACTCTGTTTCATTTAAGTTTGGTAAAATTTGACAACTGCTTATGGGCAATAATCTTTAACTCTTTGTGATTTTTTGCACAATGCAAGACAAACTTTGCAGTAAAAATTGTGAAATGAATGGCACTGTCTCATTTTAGAACCAAAAATGACTTTCATTGTTTCCCCAATTCACAAAATATTAAATAATATTGCCCACAAGTAGCTGTCAAATTTTGCCAAACTTATTTGCAACAAAGTATAAAAGTCGGACGCTTGTTTCTATAGTTGTGTTTTTCGGATAAGGTCGTTAATTTTACAGATACGTCAAAGTCTGGAAAAACCATTTTTGGCCGTTTTGAGGGGCCTGAAAATAATGTTTCTAATGAACGTGCCGAATTTTTAAAACTATAGCGACATAGTTTGAAATCGGTGTTCTTATCGTAGATATACTAAAGTAATGTGCGTTAAATAATTTCTTAAAAAAAAAAAAAAAAAAAAAAAAAGAGTAGCCGTACCTCGCTGCAACACATTTGAAGCGTAGGTAGGAAGGCCCCTTAAAATCATCCAATCAGCACTGACCATGAAGCAGAGCTGCAGATGTGCACGTAAGGCAATGAAATATGCTGGTGCAGAATTCTTCTCCACAATAATCGCTGACTCTACGAATGTAATCTGGGCCCGGTGCCGGGGTGTGGCCGCGGTAGCCGACGACCGAGGCCCAAGCCGTCATTACCAACGGCGGCGTCGGGCCGGGCGAGTTTCCATGGCACCACTCGGACCCCCGCGGGTGTGTTGAGGGCTCCTCCGATATCACTGCACGGTGCCGCACACGCAGGACTTCGCCCCAGGGGTCCGCCGCGCCCTTCGGGACATACCAGCGGCAGGAACAACCTTGCGCCGTCAGTTTATTAAAATAAGTGGCCCTGCTACAGCCTGATGAGGGCCGGGAGGCCTTGTTTTTTTCTTCGTACTCCGCGGAGGCGGTCAGGTGGAGGGATTGGGGGGAAGGAAAAAATCGAAGGGGGAAGGGAATTTTTGTGTTTTCCCGTTCGTGCCACTGCGCGCAACTCTTTATTTCTTGTTCCACATACCGTGGCGTCACGCGAACGCCAGGTATCAAGAATTAGAACCAGCTCTCCTTTTTCTTATTCCCCTCTCGTTTCTTCTCCACCTCTCTCTTTCCTTTTCTTCCTCGCGGGTCCATCTTTAATTCATAATGATATCGTTTTCGAGCTCATGGTTACTCTGTCTTTGTCCGCACATACACACGCACACACACACGAATTCCTCCTCGGGTTAACTTTCTTGTACTGCTTCGGAGCTATCATTTCACCAGACCTTTGTTTCCTCCCTTTTTCGCGTATAAATGAACGTGCGGAGTCTTCTGTTTCTTTCTTTTTTTAACCTCAATTTTTTTCCCAACCCACCTTTTCCTCCAGTATCGCGTTTCATGCGGTCCTGCTCCCAAATGAAGGGGTGCGCCGACCACACGATCCGTTTTACGTGCGATCCGCTAGAAAAGGAGTTAATTATGTGCACGAGGAATTGGTTGTAGGCCCCAAAATTTCTCCCGAACTTGCGACACGCCTTTTGTTAACTGTGGTTTTCTTTATTCCTCTTGCGTGACACTCATCTTCGCATACCGCACGGTAGTATTATTACAAAGAAACCGTGGAAACTTAGTTTAGCTCCCAAAAACATTTGTCACTAGCTGACCCGGCAGACTTCGTACTGCCTAATTAAATTGCAGTAAAGTCCTGTCAAAATGATTTGCAATCTGAATTTTTTTTGTTCCTGCATATTTTATAGTCGGGGCAAAAAACTCTCCTGAACAGCTGTCCCTTTGCAGACTTCGTACTGCCTAATTAAATTGCAATAAAGTCCTGTCAAAATGATTTGTAATCTGAAATTTTTTTGTTCCTACATATTTTATAGTCGGGGCAAAAAATTCTCCTGAACAGCTGTCCCTTCTTTTTTTAATTCATCTTTATTTCTCTATAAAACAGCTGCCCGGCTGCGGCTTCCACCGCGTGAAATAATTTAATGTAAATATATGTGATGAAGGCATTTAACAGCTAGCGTACTCAATAACAGTGTAAAGAGCGCGCGCAATACGCTTGTATGATGTCATAGTAATTCCCATCGCAAAGTCTTGCACGGGATACGAACC